>WBMZ01010683.1:0-151485 GCA_013400975.1 Atrichornis clamosus | reverse complement strand
GGAGCAAGTCCAGAGGAGGCACCAGGATGAGCAGAGGGATGGAGCAGCTCTGCTGGGAGGAAAGGCTGGGAGAGCTGGGATTGTCCAGCCTGAAGAAGAGAAACTTTGGGGTGATGAAATTGTGACCTGAAGGAGCTACAGGAAAGAGGGAGAGGGACTTGGGACAAGGGATGGAGGGACAGGACACAGGGAATGGCTTCCCACTGCCAGAGGGCAGGGATAGGTGGGATATTGGGAAGGAATTCCTCCCTGTGAGGGGGGGGGCCCTGGCACAGGGTGCCCAGAGCAGCTGTGGCTGCCCCTGGATCCCTGGAAGAGTCCAAGGCCAGGCTGGATGGGGCTTGGAGCACCCTGGGACAGTGGGAGGTGTCCCTGCCCGTGGGTGGGGTGGGATTGGATGATCCTAAAGGTCCCTTCCCACCCAAACCATTCCATGATTTTATCATGGTAACGACTGTCAGTGTACAAACATCATCCATAAACAAGGCAAAAATTAATCTTATCTTGTCCATAAATATCACAACCCAAATTGCTCCACTTGATGGCTTCTGCTCAAGTGACAGCGGCCACTTCGCAACTTAATTTCCTCTTAAAAAAAAAAAATCTCTTTTTGAGCTGTAAAGCAAAACAAATTAGGAACATTTTCAGGGGCAAATAGGACATTCAAACTTGAACTTAATGGAAAGGAAAGACAAGGAAGTTGTTCACACTTACCATCAACATATCTTAGCAATCAGAAAGCCAGAACAAATCGCTGAGAAATGAAATCTGCAAAAAATGTCAGATGGAAAAACAACTATGAAATTAGGACAACTTGCAAAAAACCAAAAAATTACAACAATAATGCCTTGGGAAGTGTTAATATTTTACTACTTATTTTCATTTTGTGAAGAAAAGAAATTTCATAGAATTGCAAATTAATGAGGATTTCGTGTGCAAAAAGACAGCAGGACTTGGATTTTGTATTTTTTTAGATTGTCAGAAATAGAAAAGAAAGCCTTTTTTCCCCCTACAACAGGAATTATCGCTAAGTGGAAATGAACACCTTTTATAATTTATGATGCACCTGTGTTCAAGCTTCTGAATCAAAACTTTGCTGTTTGGAGCTGTGCTTTCCTTCACCTCATTTTAAATCTCTTTGTCTCTGTAGCACAAATTACTTTGTTTTCTCTCTTACAGGTGGAATGGAGGCCGATAGCAAAAAATTAATCTATTCAACAGTAGCAGAATTTGTCAAAGTTTGATCTATGGCTCACTCTGCCTCTAAAAAACAGCATTTCATAGAAAGTTGATGTGTTTTTTTCATTACTGAGGCAGCTCTCTATTTAATAACAGCATTCCAACCTGTGGTATTGATCTGAGTATTGGAACAATTCTTACAGTTCAGCCTGTCCCGTGGATTTAAGACACATTTACTGACACCTTCTCCAAGGTCAAGGCATGCATGGATGAAGAAAATGAAACCTAAATATGGTTCTACTTCATTCAAATCTGAGAAATATTTAGGCCACAAAAGACTAGATTTATCGAGCAAATGCATTCATTTAAATCACATTTCATTTGGGTTGCGTTGATGCTGTGTATCTGAATTAAATTCAGATGTAGGATTTTAAGAACAAAATAAATCTGAAATATCTTACTGTCTTCAGTCTGACTCCTCTGGATACACCCACACAACTGAGAATTTGCCCAGCTGACCACATTTCCACGCCCAGTGAAAGATTTAAGGGTGTCCATTTTGAACAAATTGATACTAAATATGATGAGAAAAAAAACTCTTCCATGAGGGAGAGATGCTTCTGTAGGGAGAAAAGAATCACAAAATCACAAAAGAGATTGGGTTGGAAGGGACCTTAAAATCCTCTCATCCCACCCCCTGCCATGGGCAGGGACACCTCCCACCATCCCAGGGTGCTCCAAGCCCCGTCCAGCCTGGCCTTGGACACTTCCAGGGATCCAGGGGCAGCCACAGCTGCTCTGGGCACCCTGTGCCAGGGCCTCCCCTCCCTCACAGGGAGGAATTTCTTCCTAATCTCTAACCTAAATCTCCTCTCCTCCATTTTAAGGCCGTTCCCCCTCGTCCTATCACTCCATGCCCTTTGGAGCACCTTCTGCTTCCTCTCCTGTGAGCACTGGCTGTTCCTGGGCTGCAGCACTTGTGGTGATCTCATTCCCTCCTGAGCACTCCAGTCCTTTCCTGGGCTGTGCAGTCAGTCCATAAATCCGCTCTGCTTTTATTGACAGGCACCTGCAAAGTGGGAACACAGAGATTGTTCAAAGCCACCTTCCACCCAGCCCATCCTTTCATGGGCCCGTGAAGACGGAATGATTTTTACGGAAAGAATTCCTCAGGATTTCACGGATCAGCCTGGCAGAGGTTTCTGTTTCTTGTAAACAATTTTTGGGGCGTGTGAAGAGCTGCAAATGGCTCTGCTGTGAATCAATGCCTCTCAGGTACAAAAAGATGCATTGTCACAGGATAATATCTCTCCTTTTCTCCTGTTTTTTCAATACTGTCAAAACAAATGCTTTGCTTGAAAATAATTCTTGCAATATTTTGGATTCCCACGCATTTGACAAATATGAGCAAGGCAAAAACAGAGGGATTTGTCATCACAGAACCAACTCCAGGAAGGGAACCTGAGCCACGTCCCGTCCCAGGGCTTTGTGTGCTGGGGACTCATCTCCTAATCAGGGAGAAAACGGCCCCTTGGGGAAGCTCCAGGTGCCACACTGGACAGGAAGATTCAGGCTGGATACAACAGAATCCCTGCTAAGTGTGGAAACACTATTTCCAGCTTGTGGAAGTTCAGAGGAATCCATATCCCAAAGCTTGGCTATATGACTGTGTTTCCTGGAACGGTCCAAAGTCCCTCCCAGCCACCTTCCCAGGCAGGTATGGGCTTGTTGTCCCTTTGGCATGGCTCTTCCAGTGGGAATTTACAGGGGCTGCTTCCTCCACTGCCTGTCCCCCTGCCATTCATGTTTCATGCGGAATGATCAGGTTTCCTTGTACTGTAACTCCTTCCAAGAGAGAACAGACGATTTCAAAATCAAAGTGCTCTCTAAGAGTTCAGCCTGGTGCATTAAATGACAGCTTCCTACAAGGAAGGTTGATGGCCTTTCATGATTAATAAATTAATTGGGAAAAGGGGGAAAAAAAAAAAAGCAAGGAAAATGGATGCACAAATCTCAGAATTTAAAAGATTTAAGCATGAGGAATAACAAGGAATCAAAGCAGGAACCACAAACATGTAGAAAAATAGAGACCTGCCTAAGAAATTGTATTGCTGGAAGAAGTCTCAGATATTAAAACATTTTTAAATAGTTCTTCAGTGCAACAGCAACCTAAAGAAAATGCTTAACCAAATTTATCTGCATGGGGTCGTATTGTAAAACGTTTTTAAAATGTTATTGAAATAGACAAACCATGCACAAAAGAACGCCTGTTATTTTAGCAGATGATTATTAACTGCACTAATTAAGTAGCTTTAATTGACTCAATCAAAGTCAAGAGACAATTCAGATGAATATTGCTGCAAGACTCAGTAATCATAATTTCCACAAAGTAACTTTTAAACGAGTTATCCTGCAGCTTTTATTCTCCCAGTACCTGCTCTCAGTCCATGATTTAGGGATCCCCAGGGATTACTAATGAGGCACTGAGGGTAACCAGGAAAAGTGTGGTTCCTGTCAGTACACCTTCCCTGCAAACTTTGAAGGGTCCCAGAATTGAGGAGGATAAAGAAGGGAAAGGGGACATTCTGCTTTATGTATTAAGTTTTCCAACCTTCAGAGCACTTTCAAAATATCAAATCCTATCTTCTTGCTTCCCCCTGAAGAATTCCTATTTTTCTGCCTTCCTTAATTAAAGAAATAGAATATTAAAAATTAGTTTAAGGTGCAAAACCAAAACATTTTAACATTTGCAACCATTGCTTCTAAAAAAGTTTCTACACCTTGAAATGTGACCTAATCCTATTATTGAAAGTGGGCAACTTAAAAAATAGGATTGTTTGGGTTGGAAGGGACCTTAAAGCTCATCTCATTCCACCCCAGCCATGGGCAGGGACACCTTCCACTGTCCCAGGCTGCTCCAAGCCCCGTCCAGCCTGGCCTTGGACACTTCCAGGGATCCAGGGGCAGCCACAGCTTCTCTGGGCACCCTGTGCCAGGGCCCCCCACCCTCACAGGGAGGAATTCCTTCCCAATATCCCATCTAACCCTGCTCTCTGGCAGTGGGAAGCCATTCCCTGTGTCCTGTCAGTTCATAAAAAAATCAATTAACCGATGGCATCACTCTTCAGCAAAACTTTGGAGAAGTGAAGAAGAGGAAGCACCGAGGCCTCTCCTTTCATGTGGTCTCATGACCCAGTGGAAGGTTCCCTGCCCATGGCAGGGGTTGGAACTGGATGATCTTTAAGATCCCTCCCAACCCAATCCATTCTGGGATTCTGGGATTCATCCCCATAATGCCTTCTTTTGCCTTTGAAGCCTGACAAGAACAATTAATCCCTCCACTTCCCATGAAATAATTTTATGGATTTGCAGCCTGTTTGATTGTCATTCCTTTCCTCCAAACTGAATTCATTCAGCTTTCCTGGCATCCAGCAGCATAAACCTTTCACTCTTTTATTTGCACTCCCCAGCTCTCTTATTTATCTTTCTTTTCAGAAATTTCAGGCTCAGAAGTTTAATGCAGCATTTTAAATGTTACCTTCCCAGGTCAGAATTGAAAGAACCATATATTTTCATTTATAGCCAGTGTTTTACAGGGGATCAAAACCTCAAAAATTGAGGAGATAAAGATCTTACCTAAGGATATATAAAAATCTTTGTACTAAAGCAACTACTTTAGGGCTATTTTAACTCAAACAAATGAAAAATCTGAACTAAAAGTGCAGATATGTAAAAGTAGCACAGTCATTTCTGAATCTTTGAACTTTTACCATAACTACCTTAGAATTTGTTTAAACATATTTATTTATGGTCCAGTCACCCCTAAAAAACAGAAAACCTAAACCATAGCTCTAATTTGTTCTCACTTACTTCTTCAATTCATTTATTTCCTAAAGATATCCCAGAAAAAGCTTTGTAGCCAACACCCTATGGGAGGTTTAATTCTTCCTCTTCTAAATAAACTGAGGAAATATTTTAATTGGAAGTCTACTTTTCCACACCTGGAGAAAGTTCTCCTGTTCAACTCCGCAATGTTCCTTCTCCTCAACGACTTTTTTTGTGGGTGAAAACAAAACCATTAAATTAAACTCACAATTTTTAACACAAACGTCAGCATCTCTCTAGATTATTTCTTCTAATATGGTGATAAAATTTGGGGGCATGGAACAAGTCTGACAATGCTGACATCACTTTCTCCTTTTTATTTAGTGGTTCTGGGAAGAGAATGGAACAGTTTTACTCAGCTGTGAGCTTGGCAGGGGAGTAGCTGATTTGAAAATAAATCCATGAATAAGTAAATAAATAAAAGCACTGCCCAGATTTGAATTCCAGCTGTCAGGGGTGACGTTTTTGTACCACACATGTGAAATTTTACAACCTTCCCTCTCCTTTCCTCCCATTCAGGCCAGGCCAGTGGTGACAGAGCAGCAGGTGATGCTTTTTTCAGCCCAAGGAACTGCACAGAAAAGAAAAGAAAACCACTAAAACCACAGGGAAAGCACTGTGGAACACAAAACGGAAACAAGGCAGAGACAGCCAGGAAAGCTCTTGAAGGAATGAAGACTTCCAACAACTGCAAGGAGGAATAAAGAGGAATAAATAAATAGAGGGAACACGTAGGTATCTGTTGGAATTCTGCCAGCCCCAAGGAAATTTATATAAAGTGATGCTGCAGTTGCAAACAAGGCAGGGGAAGGGAGGAGCCCCCGTGCAGGTGTAGGGAGAGATTCCCAGCCAGGCAGTGAGGACACAGCTCACAGCAGGCAAGCAGGAGCAGCCAAACCTTCTCCGTCCCTCCATCAGCACCCGTTGCTCCCAATTTTATTTTGCAAGATGTGATCCAGCCCCTTCTCCTGGCAGTGGGATTTCCACACCCACTCCTCGTTAGCAGGAGGGAGCACAACCTCCTTGTGAAGGTCTCTAATCCAGGTGTGGGATTAGGAGCCTCCTTTAAATGCTTAGACATGAGCAAAACGATAGAATTATGGAATCAATTTGATTGGAAAAGCCCTATAAGATCATCGAGTCCAACCCTTTCCCAGAACCGCCAAGCCACACTAAACCACCAAGTGCCACATTACACATTTCTGAGTAATTCCAGGAATTGTGACTCCACCAGGTCCCTGGACAGCCTGTTCCAGTTCCTGACCTCTTTTAGTAAAGAAATGTCCCCAAATATCCAGCCTGCCCCTCCCCTGGGACAGCCTGAGGCCGTTCCCTCTCCTCCTGTCCCTGTTCCCTGGGAGCAGATCCCAAATCCCCCCTGGCTGCCCCCTCCTGTCAGGGACTTGTGCAGAGCCAGAAGGGCCCCCCTGAGCCTCCTCTGCTCCAGGCTGAGCCCCTTTCCCAGCTCCCTCGGCCTCTCCTGCTGCTCCAGACCCTTCCCCAGACACACTCCCGCCCCTCAATATTCCCACATGTATTCCCACATGCATCCACCCGTCCGCAGCCTTTCCCCCCTCCAAGGGGTGCAGCAGCTGACAGCCTCATGGAGACATTTTTCCCCAGATTCTCTTGGAGGAGAGATAAATAACTACCTAAAGAGTAAAAAAAAAAAAAAAAATCACATTTAGAAATTGGAATTTACAGAACCCCCCTGGGTGTCGCCATGTTCAGTCCGTCCCTGCAGTTCCTTGGGAAGCACAGTTGAACAGGCACCAGGAACACCAGGAACACCAGACAAGTTCCCCCAGGTGTTCCCCAGGTGTGCAGGGCTGAGGGTTCAGGTGATGGCATTTACGGGAATCTGCTGCCAGATAAATTCTCCTTGGGCAGCCTCTAACATAGATTTATGTGTGAAAGGAAAAGATAAGGCTGAGCCAAGCCCCTCAAAGGTAGTCTCATATCAAATAAAAACAAAAACATGGTACATATCAAAAAAACCTTGTAAAGGGAGGAGGATTTTGCACAGTGTGGGCATTTTATACTCTTATGAACCTGAATATCAAAAAGGACCCCAGATTTCTTTGTGCTGTAGTTTGTACTGATCCTCTCCTGGTACAAAGCAGAGGTTTGCACCACCTCAGAGCCTCCCTCTGTCTGTGTGAGGAGCAAATAGACCCCAAATATACATCAAATATTCTTCAGAGACTGGGTAGATTATTTTAGAAACCCCCACCGTGGTAGATATTGTAAATTAACCTCCTGCAGCTTATCAACCGTTCTGAGCTGTCTCTGGAGGAGGAAAAAAAAAGGGTGAAAAAGTTGCCAAAGTCTCAGAGTTCTAATGAGAACTGCCACTTAAAATTTGCTTCACTCCCTGTGACTTTTTTGATTATGAATTCCAGCCATTTGCTCACTTGGTTGTTTATTTCAGGAAATCATTCTATTTGAGCAGAAGGTCAGTGCCTTTGCTCGGAGGTGTGGGCACTGGAGTGTGGATGGTTTTGGCACACTGGGGACTGTGACAAACTCAAAAGTCTGGGGCTGCTGCAGCCTTTGGAAGGTGCCAGCAGAGGCTGGGAAAGGCTCTGGGACCTGCTGGATTCTGGCAGAGGTCGGGAATGTGAAATAACACCCGTGGGAAGGGAAAGCCAGCAAAGAGACAGCATCTGTGGGAGACAACACCTCCCTCTGCACGGAAAACAAAGATGTTGGATGGCCCCATAATGCTCTTTCCAGCTCTTTCTGCAAGATATTCTTGGAGAAATATTAAAGCAGCCTGAAAAAAAAAAAAGAAGAATTGATCTAAAATCAGAAATAACTGACAGAAGTTTCCTCCCTTCATCCCCAGAGACTCAGGCTGGGGTTTCAGCAACACATCCAACGCTGGCAGATGGCCCACACACCACTCCCCCCACACACTTGTTCACAGCCAAGAATAAAGATTTGCAGAGTTGCGAATAAATAACATTTTAACTTCCCTGAGCACACCCAAGAGCAGCAGACCTGAGGACGGGACACTCCTCCTTGAGCAGCCAGCGGCACACGGGTCCCAGCAGTCCGAGAGCACGAAGAATATCAATGAATTGGCCTGCTCAGCACAGCCCTGTGGCAGCTCAGGCACTGCTGGAGTCAATAAGAAAGATTTCCTCTAATGGGTTTTGATTAGGGCTGGAGCACAGGCCCAGTCCCAGGCTCAGGGCAGAGCATTCACAGCAGCAGGACACTCTGAGCAGCTTCAAAGCAACAAAACAAAGCAGAACGGGTGTGTTTTCCTAAGCGAGGCAGAAAGAACAGAGAAATGTGAATTCAGAGATGTGGAAAACACTGATTATTGCTATTTTCTGGTTGGTGCTTGACTCGTTCCCTCAGAGAGCAGCACCGCTGCTCTTTACCACCCATATCACCACACCTACCTGTGCTCAGAAATACGTACCTACAAACATTTTGGGTTCTGCACCACAGCCAAAGTTACTTCTGTGCCTCTCCAATGACCAGAGTAGAAAGAGGGAAATGTTCCTTTGCCAAGGCACAGCAATTCTGGCTCACTGCCCCTCACTATTGTTCAGCTGGGTGTCACTTCAGATTACCCACTTCTGCCTAAAGCGCCACACAAACCCAACAGACCAATTTCGGGGTTTTTTTCATAATTCTCCGTGCACTGACACTGGGTGAATAAACACAGATAATGTCCTAAATATATTTAAGGTGACATAAATCTGAAAAAATAATCTTTCCTCTTCACTAGCAATCAAATCACATCCTGAGCTAAAATAAACCTTTAGGGTAAATACTTAAAGACTGGAGGATGAGCTAAGTGTGGCTAAGGAATGAGTAAATAGGTGAATAAACTACATATAAATGTTTGATGGATGAGCTGAAGTAGGAAAAAATTCTGTAGGGTAAGGTAAGGGAATGCAGCTTAAAGGGAAATGTCTCCTTGACAGTGACATATTAAATTGTGACATTAGATTGTAATATCAGATTGTGCCTCAGGGGAAGAAATAGAAACTCCATAATTTAGATAACTTAAGATATGATTGGAGAAAATACTCAAAACACTAAAATATGCAGCAAATATTCCAGGGTTTGAGGGGACCCTGTGGAAGATGTGCATCCCCATCACACAGCGTGACCACCATCAGTGACAAAGGCCTGTGTTGTTCCTCCTGTGCCATTCATGGCTCATCAGCAGAGGCTGAAGTGATTTTTCATCTCCTTAAGTGGCCACCACGAGTTTCCAAAGTGCAGATTCACGACCAAAGTGACAGCAAGTGCTGGCCCTGGGCTAACAAAAGCGTTGTCACCTAATTGCAAAAATTGATGTGATTTATCTGTTTTGCCTTTTAGTTTTGTCTGCAGGTCCACATTATTAAATATATATCAACAAATAGGGGATAAGTCTACATTTAAAACATATAATCTCTATAACACCATATATATTCAAATATTTATATATAAATTGAAGTGTGCAGAGGGGAGGGTCTCAAGCCAAGCTTATTAAGATTCAAAGTACACCAGACCTTGTTCTCATCATATGAACAAGAATATTTTGAGGCCAATTTGCATTTCATAGCCAGGGGCATCATTTGCAGGTGACTGAACAATCAATTAAAACAGCTCGAGTAGCTTTTCCTGTAATTCTTTTTTTCATAGAACCAGGTCATTGCTGCTTATTCACATGGTTTGGGGCATTTTAGACATTAATAACACCAAGTTTTCCTCAGGATTTCTGGTGCTGTCGTATGGATTTACATTTTATTTTCCCCAAGCTGATGGAGGACCGAGCACTCCCCTTCCAACAGCCCCGGACATTGATCAGCCTGAGCACTGTTATAGATCTGTGCTGCTGTAACTGTTCTTCTGCTTCACTAATTTAAATTTATAAATTCAGTGCAGACCATAAAGCCATCACAAAATGCACCAGTGGTGCCCTGAATCTTTGGACTGGGCATAAAGTAAAAAACAAGTCTTTAAGGGTGGTAAAAAACTGGAATGGGTTTCCCAAAAAAAGCGTTGGGTGCCCCATCCCTGGAAGTGTCCCAGGCCAGGTTGGACAGGGCTTGGAGTTCCCTGGAATAGTGGAAGGTGTCCCTGCCCTTGGGACTGGATGGGCTTTAAGGTCCCTTCCAACCCAAGCCATTCCATGATCCTGAGTCAGCAGAACTGAATGGATTTGGGAGTCTGATGAGCCTCAGGATAACCCTGTTTACCTTGCACTGTTTCAAAATCAATCAGCTCTTGGTTTACAAGATTTTTACACATTTTTTACAATTCCTCTGCGCTGCTCAGTTCCGTGTTTGGATCAGCTCCAGTCTCCTATTCCAGCCCCAGGCCACAGTCCAGTGTCAGCAAGTTAAACAGGACCTGAACTCCAGAACCACAACTACCACAACTCCTTGTTGCCATGAGTGATTGACAATTATTTTTTCCTTAGGATAAATACTTTCAGCTGCCTGAACAAACTCCCTTATTCAAAACAGAGTTCAACACTTCTATGATTCATCTGCATTTTTTTTTAATTGTTTCATCTTCAATTTTGTCACTAATGGTGAGTCAATCATTCTGCAAAACACAGAGTTAAAATTTGGGTTTGTTTTTTTTTTTTCAGAAACTGTTCACCAAACACTTGTGAATAATGAATGAATAACTTCACATTAGACATGAAATGTAAATTCAGGGCTCAATTCATCCAATAATTTATTTATCAAGCATAATTTAAGCAGATCTAAAAGCATCAAATCAGTTCTCTATCAATAGCCAATTGAACTTTCTGACCCTGTGTGTAAATATCTGTGCCCAAACCCTGTTCCCATCCCAGCCTCCCTCAGATTTCCACTCAAAGACCTCTCCAATCCCAATAATGTCACAGCCACTGGAGGTGAAACGGGATCCCTGCAAACCCCCCTGACTTTGTTCAGTATTCAAACAATTTTCCTGAGTGAGGATATCATCCCTCAGATTTATCAACATCCCCACCTCCAGGATTCTCTGGAGCAGCCCAGGTTCAGTTCTCATTTTCATTACAAACATTTGCAGTGGGTTGGAATAATTGGTTGTAGAGCACACCAAGCTGTCTGCTCAGATGCTTTGCATTTTTCCTCCATGCAATTGATTTAAATCTTATAAGACATTTTGTAGAGAGGCCAAAAAAAACAAAACTGCGTCTCTCTCACTGTATTTTCTTCTTTCCTTTTTTTTTTTCCCCAATAGTGGCAACTCAGAACAAAACCAAAGAGCTTTCAGTCATAAATTAATTATTACTTGGCAATTCTCACAAAAGCAATGAGAAGAGCAACACTGGGAATGTAAGTTTAATCAGGAGAATATTTCAGGTTTTGGGTGGGGCAATAATTAAGTGTCTTACAATGGGTAAAACTGTGAAATCAGTATATTAACATAACTTTTCTAGAAATTTCAAGGTATGCAAACTACTTTGATTTCTGAATGAGACTGACCAATGTCGGAGAAGATGTATTTCACAGCTGGTTAAAAAAAATAAAGAAATTCAGGCTCAAAATACTCTAATTTAGGTCTTGAATGTGCAAACCTTTACTTAATCCCTTCAAAGTCCACTGAGCTGCCTGTGCATTTAGGGATCACATGAAGGAAGGATTTCTTCCTTTTTTAAGAAGTGGTCAGAAACAAGGACAGAGTGAAATTTCCACCGTTTCCACATGTTTGGGTTTTCTATTAAACAGCTGGAGTTTTCAGCTCATTCCAGGAAAATCATCAGCCTTCAGAATGTTGTAATGCAGGCGCTCTGCTCTATGGACTGGAATTTAATAATGAAAGCCTTACACAATACGAGCATTTGAAGCCCCATGATTTGGTTGTGTCAAGTGCTGCCCTAGCAAAGCAATCAAGTGGCTCTCTGGTCACTCAGATATGTGATGACATGTCTAAAACTACTCCTTTTACAGTCCATGAGCTAAAAAAAAAGCAGGAATTGAGAACATTTTTGCAAATCAAACATCTCAGTTAAAAATGTCAGTCTGTATCAAGTGATACATTTTATTCTGGATCTGACAAGTTTAAGTAAGATTTGTATGTCTGTTGAGTCATATTTGAAACCAAAATCAATTTTGAAGCAGCGAAAAAATCAAATTGCTGTCCTTTGCAGAATGTCAGAGTATCACCCTTCTGCAACAGTGCTGCCAAAAAAAATAAAGGAGAAAAGGTAAAGAAATGGAAATTGCCAAAGCAGCTGCTTTGTGCAAAGGGTCCGTGGATTTTTTTTTTTTTAACATGACAGGATAAGTGGGAATGGCTTCAAACAGAAGGAGAGAAGGGTTAGATGGGATACTGGGAAGAAATCCTTCCCTGTGAGGGGGGGGAGGCCCTGGCACAGGGTGCCCAGAGAAGCTGTGGCTGTCCCATCCCTGGAAGTTTTCCAGACCAGGTTGAAGGGGGTTTGGAGCACCCTGGGATAGTGGAAGGTATCCCTGCCCCATGGCAGGGGTGGGACTGGATGATCTTTAATGTCCCTTCCAACCCAAACCACTCCATGACCCTACAGTTTGGATTTCTAAATGAAAAGAGTGACTATGTGATGTGTTTCCCTTGTACAGATTCCAAGTGCTGCTGGTTCCCAGGAACCAGCTCCGGGAAAGCCTCACCTCTCCACATTTTCTGCCCTGAGCTCAGAGCACTGCCTGCAGCTCCACGCAGTGAGAACTGGCAGTGCTCTGAGGGGTCCCAGGCAGCTTTTCCTCAGCCTTTCCCGAGGTGGAGGAGGAAGGAAGGAGGAAATCTTCGCAGGTGAAGTTGTTAGAATTCATTTTCTGTGTGTGCACTCTGCTCACACAGTCAATTTGGCATTGAAGGGCATCATTCCCTCTCCTCTCCACAGACTTTGGAACAGCCAAGTAAAAGACTTGGGATATTGCAAAGTGTGCAATACTGATGATGAGGCACAAAAAAACCCCAAAAATCAGTGCTCCTGCAAACCCTCCCAACACTTTGAGCTCTTTCTTCCAGCTGGGCTCTAAAAGAACTTTCCATCAAAGCCAGAAGAGAACTATACACAATTTGAAACCTTTCTCTGACCTCCTGCTTCCAAAGGGTTGTGGCTTAAACCTCTGGGTCCTTGCAGCTTTCTTCCCTCCCGTTAGAAGTTCCCTTTCAGGCATCCTGCGTGGCTCCGGCCGGGCTCTCACGTCAGCTCCCTCCCGCTCTGCCGGGAGACAGCGGCTCCCTGACCTTCCCTTCAAACAAAAAAAGACAAAAGGGAAAGGATGAAACCAACTGAAGCACGAGCAAGAGTCGGAGTTTCGCTGGGAGCTGCGAGTGGCAGCAGAACTCCCTCACTGAAAGCATTTTAACCCTCGCTCTGCTACGCGGAGCCGGAGGAGGTTTTGTCCTTGCTGTGCCTTGGAATAGATTTGTTATCCTCAGGTGGGAAAGCCCAGGCAAAACTGGACTGGAACAAAGAGAAAAGCAGCCAAAACCTCGAGCTGTGGGTCTGTTAAGAGCGGCTTTGCAAAGTTTGGGTCTCTAAATAAGGGGGGAACTGAGCTTGAAAAGGAAGATTGCTACAAGTGCTGCTGGAACGAGATATCAGTAGGAGTATTCTCATATCTGTTCAGCTTTATTGCATGAGCCAGATGATAAATTTTTGAGCTGTTCTTTAAAAGACAGAGCTTGGAAAAAAAAGACAAAATACAAATACTGACTGTGATATTAAAATTGAGACCATTTGTTAACATAGAAGCCTCTCGGGAGACACAGGGGGGAAAAAAAAGTGTTATGAATAAAACTCTTAATAATGTTTAAGCATAACAAGAAGGTAGGAGAGAAAGGATCAAGATCTATTGAGGCGTTGTGGGGAGTCAGACATTGGAGTGTCTCCTAAAAACAAATCCATTTCTAAGAGCACAGGCTTATGGAGATGTTTAGAAATCACATTTTGCATCTCAATACTTGATAATGTTCAAATATGAGCATAATAACCCAGCTCACAGTGATGTGTTCTCCCTGCTGCTGTCTTTTCATTTTACAGCCCGAGTTAAGCACCGTTCCTTGGAGCTGAATAGAGCCTGATGTCTCCTCTGCAGAGATTATTTTCACAGCAATAATCCAAGTTTTTCATTTGCAACATCAGCCCATTGCTGATTAGGGAATATAACAAAAAAAAAAGGATGTGTGAAGGTGCATTTTACTTTTCAATCTATTTGTTTGCTTTTAATTTCTCAGAAATTTGTCAGGAAAGGAGGTGGTTGAAGAGGAACATGTTTTTCCAGCCGTGGAGTGGTTTTGAATGGGGTTATTTGGAGTTCTGTGATTTTCTCCCCATCCTTTGAATCATCACAGCCATCATTTGATGTCCAGAGTCACTCTGCTTTATTTTTACCTCGTGTGTCTTGAACTGGAGATCCCACACTGCAAGTTTTGGTTGAATGCAGCCAGAAGAACAAACGTGGGCGTCATGAGGAGCCCCAAAAAGGGTGAAGGGATCTTTTAAACCCACCAGAGCCTTGTTTTGAATTAACTGGACTTAAAACTTTTTAACATTTAGGACTTAAAACTAAATCTTGTCCTATTAGGGACAAGTAAGAGAGGATTCAGAGGGAGAATGAGCTTAAGATCGCTTAAATAAATTTATCACAATTAGCAGGTTGTAGAGCTTGTAAATATTCAGTTAAAGTTTTCCAACCTCCTTGAATGTTGACCTCCAAAATTCCACATCACCATCTGCTCCTGGAATCTCGGTAATCGGGGGATCAGGGAATAGGCACTCAGAGTATGAATTTCCTAAGGGCTACATTCCTGGAGGAAGCAGAGCCAGGGAAGCATGACCAGCAATTTCCCAGCCTGAAGATCTCTGGAGTTATCAGCAAAGATAGCAAGGGGAGGCTTTATGATGTGGAGGGCAGAGCTGATTAGAAAACTCACTTTAAATGGATGCTAAAAACAGGGAGAGAGGGATCTTGGCTGGCACTCAAAATTTAAATAGAGCATAAAAAGCTGTTACTTTATTATTTCATGAGGAACTAAAGGAAAGTAATCAAGAATACTTGTATACAACTTATTGTAGTAAAAAAAAATGGAGGGACTGTAATTCAGATTTTGGAATCCAGCAGCTTTATGAACTAAAGCAGCAATAAATCCAGAAATAACAAAATGAAATAGAATTTAGGAAGCTATTTAAGAAGAATTTGAATTAAACAGTGTATTAGTGAGCACTTGAATGAATCGATGTATTTTTATATTGCTACAGCCCTTGGTTGGGTATAAACAGCAGGATAAAATAGGAAAGTTAAACTCCTGGAAATCACAATTACTCCTTTTTATAATAGCAATTTATATTTACACTATCCATCGCTCAAAGTTGAAATTGTGACAGCTCTGTAGCAACTGTCTCTTTGAAACCTGTTTACTACAAGACATTTCCTGAAGGTTTGTGCTCAGTCTCCAATAAACTTATCCCACACTGATGGCCCCGATGCTTTATCAGGACAGATGGTTTTCTCCAGATCAATTGGTATCTTTTCCATCCCTGCTTCTGCAGAGATGCAGGTTAAGTTCACAGCAGAAATATTTTGTATATGAGTACTTTGTTATTAATTATTGCTTCCACAGAAGAGCAGAGAGGTGTTAAGAGCAGTCCCACGAGAGGAGCCGGAACCTCAAGGTTCCTGGGCTTGCTGACCTGTAATCACCACAAAGAGGTCGATGAGAAAGTCTCCATGGAAATGGGGTCCTGATTAGACACTAAAGAGAGAGCAGGGGAAGGAATGCGGGGAAGGACAGCAGCAGAGGGAGAGGGAATTTCAGTGTGCTCCGGAGCACTGAGCACCGGCTGACACAGCCTGAGACACAACGTGATGGTCAGTTATCAATAGAAACACGTCATAGAATCGTAGGATCAAGTTAAATTTAAGTAGGAAAACACCTCCAAGGTCATCGAGTCCCAATTTATGATCAATCACCACCCTGCCCTAAGCCAGACTGCCAAGTGCCGCCTCTCCTCGTTGGTTGAACACCTTCAGGGATGGTGACCCCATCCCTGCCCGGGGCAGCCTGTTCCAATGCTTTCCCACTCTTCCAGTGAAAAAAATTCCTAATATCCAACCTGAACTTCCCCTGGCACAACCTGAGGCCATTTCCCGTTGTCCAGGCACCGGTTTACTGGGGAAAAAAGGCTGAACCCGTGCTCACCACAACCTCCTTTCAGGAAGATCATTGCAGAAGTTTTATGGAAAGCAGGTTTTTTTTAAGCAGAGAAAAAAATTGTGAACCTTATCTTAAGGATCGAGGTTTTCTCTTCGGTGAGAATAAAGAGGTTTCTCAGAGCTGTTATTGAACGAAAACTGCAAACTGCCTTTAAGCAAACGCTGTGTGTGCATCTGACCTGGAACAGCAATGGTTAATCAATTTGCCTTTATAAACTTTATAAAAGCGGCACATCAAAAGCGAGAAGGGTATCACCAGTGCGCTGCTTCACTCCCATATTTTAATTGGAAAGCTTTTCCTGAGATAAACAGGTAGGGAGAGAGGTTGGTATTAGTACGTCTTGCACCTCTGGCAGCGATTTCAGTCGGTGGAGGGAAGGTGTGAGACATCAAAGAAATCTCTCCTGTGAAGTTGTAGCAGCAGTCCACACCTCATTTGACATGTGTAATTAGTGTCTCGAGGTGCAGGGGAGTGAGGACTCTCAGCCACAGCCTTTGGAAGAGAGAACAAAGAGCTGCAGAGATGCTTGTACGTAGCCTTGATGTACTTCGGGGTTTGAAAGCAAACACGAGAGTTAAATACATCGCTGTGAATAGACTGGAGAAAATGGGAGGCCGGCCCGAGCTAACAGCTGGAGCCAAAGGACTCAAAGGGACGCTGAGACATTTATTTTGAGCTTTGAGCTCTTCTTCCCTCCTCTCTCAGGGCTTATTAACCTCTTCCTGCCTGCCGGCGCAGCGTTCCCACAGCGGCGGTGGCACCTCCGTGTGCCGTGTCCGCCACCTGCCCGAGGCAGCTCTGCCCCTTCAGACGGGCACCCAGCCGAGGGCTCACGGCCAGGACGTGCCCCACAACTCCTTTTCCCATCAGCGCTGATTCCCTTTCAGACCTGCCTTTGGGGCCTTGACAGCTGCCAGCCCTGTGAGTGACACCGAAAGGAGCAAGCAGAGTCGCCTGAAACCCTTCTCCACTCCTGGCTTTGCTACCATATCACGACATTGGCTGCAACGCTGGTGGACAGCAAATGTTTGTCGTACACAACCGGAAAAAAGAGCCCTGCAAACCCACAGAGAAGTCAACACTTGTCAGATCAATTTCTCTCACATTCCTCAGCCTGGGACAGTGTCTTAGAGCAATTCCAGGGACACCAGGAGCCTCAGCCTGCTCTTTTCTCCAGCAATCTTTATGTTTCGTACCCAGATTCATCTTACCTAAAGATTAAATAATAAAACTTTGCATGAGACCTCCCCAATTTGTTAATTTCCCAGAAATGCTTCCTCCCTGTAAGTATTAAAGGAGTGTCATTCTCTATTTTCAAGCTGCAAGAAAGTAGAAATGGGAGGAGGAGGGGGGAAAAGTGATGAAATAAGGACAAGGAAAATTTAGGCTGACTAACAGGAGAAACTTCTATTTCCTAACCGACAGATACAATAAACATTGAAATAACAAATTGGTCAAAACACCAGAAATAAACTACAGAGAACAACTCCTGCACTGGCAGGAGATGAAGTTGTATCAGAGTAGCTTTTATCCATCTCCAACTGTAGATTGCACCAATAGAAGGAGAAGAGGGTATGGATATCAAAGGAAATTGCTTTAGGGACTTCAGTCCCACTATTGGCTCTCTGTCCTCAGGGATGTTGTTATGAAATGAAAAACATCTCCTCGAGATGCCAGAATGGCAAAATGAAAGAGAAATTCCTATTTGGGAGGTAATGCATGTCAGATGTTTGTGAGAGAGGGGTAGACAACCACATCAAGTCAGATTTCAGCAGCCAGAAACGGCTCTGGTGTGCCTGGGCCAGCAGCACCCTGTGACAAGCAATACATCTTTGTTTAAGGATTAATTGCCACCTCTCAGCAGCACAGGGTTTCCAGCAGGAGGAAGCCTGAAGAGAGAGATCTCTTGAAAGGCAGCATTATCCTTGTGAGGTTCTGGGGGCTTCAGAGAGGTAACGGAGGCTTCTCAGAAGAGAGAGATCCTCTGTGAGTGCCACTGAGCTGCCGGTGACAACCCTGCATGCACCAGGAGCTGCTTTCTGCTGAAGGGGTGTGGTTAACACGTTGGGATGTTTGTTATGCACAGAATATCAACACAAGGAGCTCACCTTGGGAAAAAAATGGAGCTTCTCTTTTCTGGAGGGGAAAAGCAACGTCAGCTTAGGTGTTCGAGCACATCCCGAAATATTCTGGTGCTTGGCGAAATGCAGGAGATCGCTGAGGAGATGTTCTGAACATCTTTGGGGTGCTCTGTTTTGCCCCTCTCTCTCAAGGCTGCCTTGTGCCGCCTGGGGCCAGGCTTTCGCCAGGGATGACACAAATTTTCCCGACTTCCCAATAAAGTCTCACAACCCTGACACCTTTGCAACAACACTCAGGTCCCCTTGCAGAACTATGTCAGCATATTTTCCCGTGTCTGTGTTCCTGGGGAAACAGATCCTGAAGTGGCAGAACAGCAGGAACAACCTTTCCTGCAAAATGGGAAACCAAGAAAAATATTTCTTTTTTCTCACAATCCCCCGTTTTTGAGAAACAGACCTTCCACAGTGGTGGCGCAGAAGAGAGGAGCTTCAAACAGAATTTACTAAAGTTAGAAACGTCAAAGTTAAAGCATTCAGCAGAGATAAAATCTATTTTTAGCGCTTTAGAGATGGATAATTTCATTTAGAATATCCCTTTCTGAAACATCTCTAAGATTTCTCCTAAGTGAAGTCACTTGGGCATCCAGGGAATTTTACATCAATAAAACAAGTCATGCCTCTCCTGCAACTTTTATGACTACAACCATCTCCTTTCCACTTCTTCTTTTTTCCTTTCTGCTCTTCCAGTGACCTCAGCTCTGTAATCACTTAAGGCTGAAGCAAAAAATGAAGATTATACAGATGTGAGCTCCACAAACTGCTCCTCCTTCTCCTGCTCCCCCAGTATTCCTGCTATCGGGATCTCCACTCCTGAGGATATTCTTTGCATGAAATCTAAGGGTCAATTTTGGCAGCTGCTTAGACTTTTTAAACCAAAAGAGAGTAGGATTAGATGGGATATTTAGAAAGAATTGTTCCCTGTGAGGGTGGGGAGGCCCTGGCACAGGGTGCCCAGAGAAGCTGTGGCTGCCGCTGGATCCCTGGAAGTGTCCCAGGCCAGGTTGGACGGGGCTTGGCGCACCCTGGGATAGTGGGAGCTGTCCCTGCCCATGGCAGGGGGTGGGATTGGATGATCCTTAAAATCCCTTCCCATCCAAATCATGCCATGACCTTGCTGAGACCTCTCTCACCAGACCCACCCACCTCACCAGCTTCCACTGAAGTACCCCAATTCCCTTTCCACATCCTTTCTTCCCTGCTGGAATGAAAGCCAAGATAAGAGGCACAGAGCCGAGGAGCGGTTTGGTGACCCCTGCCAAGATCTGGGAACTGCTCCAAGCCCACAGATGCATCCCACATCCCCACCTGAACAGGGCTCACACCTGAACAACACCACAGCTGCTGAGAGCCCTGGCCCTGAGATCAAATACTGAATTTTAGATTCCCTTATGCAGATACAGAATCCATTTTTAAGCTCAGAAATTCCATCTCTCCCGACACTAAATTTCCTTTTTTCCAAGAGCCCAAGGATCAAATCTGCAGCTCATGTTCCAGGTGCTCAGCTGTCGATCTGTGACCCAGTTTTATGAGTTTTACACGTCCCCAAATTGAACCAAAGTCTGAAACCCAATGATTTTTTACCATCCCATTGCCTGTCAAGCTGAACTTTTCCATTAACATAATCCTAAATGGAAATACCTTATTTTAAGGTGATACACATTGATATAAATAGGAAAATATTAAAAGCAAATTTGTTCAGCAAGTTCAAATGCTGCTCTTAGCAGTCAGAGGTAATCAGTTTGCTATTCCACAAAAAGCCAATGTGCCTGGAATAAAACAGCTATTAAATTCCTTACTTTTCCTATATACAAAGCCATTCTGGGAACATGCATGAAGGCCCCCAGTACAAGTGATGGGATTCTTCCAAGCATTACACATCATTTCAAGAGGTATTAAACTCTTACCCTCCCATTTTTAGTTCTCAAAAGTTTCATCAAAATCCTGATTTAGAGGGAAGCAGTGAACAGCAAGCTGGGTTCCAACAAAAGAAAGTTTTCCAAAAGACGTGATGGAAAACCCAAAACCTAAGGTATAAACCACTGAACCTGTGAAATAGTGCACTGTGTTTTTAGGCTATGGAGCAATGAAGCAGTAATTTACAATTAAATACCACATTTAGCATGCTGTGTGTTCAGAATACAACTCAATAATATAATACATTAATAACTCAATAATGCAATATCCAACACATTCCTGGGAAATTAATGTTAATATTTAGCCTGTTTATTAATGGCTGAAAATGAAAGTGCTATAAACTTTCACCAGGGTAGTCAGTAATGATGCATTATTCTTATTATTTCCCATTTAAAAATTAATTTTTTCTTGCATTGTACCTGAAGCTCCCAGAGGTATAATTTTGTCCTTAAATGTATGGATAGAAATTTCTGGGAAAAAAGAAAAAACTTAACTAATAGCCAAGCAAAGCCACCAATCTTTGCTGTGTTCTGTATTCACACACTGCCCTGCTTTGTTTGAAAAAGAATTTCCAGAGCTGCTCATCATTTGCATGTGAACCAAGTGTTCAAATTAACTCCGGTTGCTTCCAGCCTCTTTCTGCTCCCACCTCCCAAAGCCTCACTGGATCCAGTCTGAGGATGAAATTTCCCACAGGTCCTTTGGAAAAGCATGTTATTCGAGTGTTTAAATTTCTGTTCCTGTTTTATACCCTCCCAACTGTCAAAAAGAGATTTTACCCACGGCTGAAATCTGTCCAGTGCCGTTGGACATCACGGAATGAGAACCCTTTAGGTTGGAAAAGCCCCCTAAGATCATCAAGTCAACCCCCAGCACTGCCAAGGCCACCACTGAGCCACGTCCCCCAGTGCCACATCTCCATGGCTTTCACATCCCTCCAGGGATGGGGACCCCATCCCTGCCCTGACAGCTCAAGAGCCCTTCCAGTGCAGGAATTTTTCCTGATTTTCAATCTAATCCTCTCCACGTGGGAATCTTTGTTTCCACAGCTTGTGGCAGCTGCGATATTTCAAGGTTTAGTGTAGAATCTGTGTTTTGGTCTAAGAGGAGCAACTGTGGAGTTTTGTAGTCATTTCCCAGCCCTTGTTTCTTCGTGTGGATGTTTCCACATCCAGTCTGTCTCTGTCACATCCCATTTCCTGCAGGTCTTCCTGCCCACTCCCATCCAACTGCAAACACTGACTCATCCATCCCAACCGAGGGGTGAGAAATCCTATAAAGGATCCTACTGATGCAAAGGCTGGAATTGTCACAAAATTCACATGAAGATACATCCATAAGAATTTTCCAACCATGGAATAAAAATTACTTGAAAGGTACCATTACACTCTACTTAATATTGAAATTATTCCCAAGGCAAACAGGCTTTCCTGGTCTAGTTTTTGTCTGTTGAAGAGTAAGGGATATTTTGGGAATTTGGATTTCGCTTTTCTACACCATATTGTTTTCATCTTTGCCAAATTGTGAACTTCTTATGGTTTATTCTTTTTTTTTTTCCTGAAATTTTGGAGCTGAATTGTCATCTTAAAGCCAAACTCCTGAAAGGTGCAGTTGGAATTTAAAGCACAATTGCAGAAGGAAATATCCTGTGGCACCAGTAAGGGATACACTGCAGATTTCAAGACATCCTTCATATGTTTTTGTCCATTTAGTAAATGGGAATTTCAGGAAAATCTCCTGTTTGAACCAAGGTCATCACCTGTCCTCGCCTTCTTTGTCTGCATCAGGTTAGAGACTGGCACAAAAAATATTGTATTAAAAAAAAGAAAAAAATTGAATTTTACACCCTGGGTATTTTGGAATAGAAAGGATCCAAGTGCTCCTTTCCCGAGTTATCCTTGCTCAGAGTTTGCTCCAGATCAGCTTGTGCCCTTCATCTGAGGTATGTGAAAATCAGGCACCAGGCTGCTCTGCCACATTTCTTCAAGCTCCTGAGAATTAAAACCTTTTCTGTTACATTGTTGGTTTGCATTTTGTGCAACAGTAAATCTGTTCCTTAGGCAGCAACTGCAATGGAACCTGAAAGCAGCATTTTTGGCCTTTAGACTGATTCATTACATCCAAACAGAAAAACCACAGGCTGCAGCTAACAAGGGAAATACCTGTATTACCAAAATGACAAGCTTTCTCCAATATGAGATTTCAGCTGCAAAATGCTGAAAGTGTAGTAAATCCTGAATTGAATTTAGTACAAAGACATTAAGTTCAATAAAAGCTGCCAATAAGGGCACTTGTTCCATGACTATGTCGTGTCCTGAAATCACATGAAATGAATAAACACAAGGATATCAACAAATACAACTTAATGATAAAATCTACTGATGGTCTGGGTTATTTTCCTTGATCCAAAATGAAATGTGAAGATCTGATTGTAAAGATAAATGCAATTAATTATTTCAGCCACTAGAAAGTAAAGCCTCACCTTTGCTTTCAATACAAGCTTCTTCCTGCCCCAATCCTCTCCTCCATTCTTTTCTTCCCAAATCAAGACGAAAGAAGTTTTCCTTGATATCCAGTTACTCCCAGAGCCAGGTCAATCCTCTCGTGGGACAGAGGCCTCGTGATGCCAGGACTGACCAGAACAAAGGAATATAAATATGGGGAAGTTTGGGGTCATGGCTGATACAACACATCCAGGGAATAGAAAGCTTCCAAGGAATTTTGTTTGGGTCTATGTGGGTGCTCACAGCAACCTACAAACACAAAAGGAAAGCAAAGGGCCTTGTCTGATATATGGCAGCTCCTCTGTTTTGTTGCAATGCAAAAAATTCTTACCTCTTCCCAAAGAACAGCTCCAAAGAGAGAAAAATATGTACAATAATTGTCCTGAAAAAAAAAAAATATTCATTTTAATGCAAGTTTCTCAGAGTTCCAACCCACTGGCCTTACTCAGACCACAATCACTGACCCACAAGTGATGTCCCTTGCCCGGGCCGTGGCACCAGGTCCTGCAGCTTCACGTCCCTGCCAGCGACACCCCCACGTTTTCCCTGCTTCGGAAGGCCACATCCACCCTCTCCCTCTGCCAACAAGGTGCTACATTTCATATTTCTACAAGCACCTGTGCTGAAACACCACGTTTTCCACAGGTTTCTGCGACAGAGATCCCTGTTTGCCCGAGCCTCTTCAAATTCCGCTTTTACAGCCCTTCCTCCCAATAAACTCCTCAGGTTATTCCACTGCAATAGTCTCGCCCTTTTCACTCCATCCCTCATCTCCCTTCTGCCTGCTGCACAGAAGAAAGCTCTTAGGATTCAATCTTTACATTTCCATTTCCACAAACCCTTTTTCCTTTGCTGAGCGTGTCGTTCCAGCGCTCCCATCTCCCTGTGCTCTTCCTGCAGTTGGCAATATCCGTGTTTTTCAATCAGGGCACGGCTTCTGGACAAACATCCAAGCACAGTTCCAAAGATAATGATGTTTTCCTCCTGCCATTTCTCACCTGGGGTGGAGGTGAGCTTGTAAACCAGATGTTTCGGGCAAAAAGCAAACTCCCAAACTCCTGACCCAGCAAAAGCCTCTTCTGGGAGGAACATCCTGGATTTATAACAGAAGGTACAGAACAACAAACAGAACATTGTAAAGCAAACAGGCTACTGTTCATTTCATATTATTATTTATTAATACCTCTGCAATATTCACAAGTGTTTCTCCATCTACTCAAAATAATAACTCTAGTTGCTTTAACTGCTCCATATTTTTTTTAAATTCAGGGATGCATTGAAATTCAGTTTGGTTTTGTGACTCAAGTAGCGGAGAAGGGAAACAGATAAACGGTCATTTTTAATGTGTTATTTATGCAAGTACATCAGGCCAACCAATAGATCCGCTGTTCAGAAACAATGCCTGATCCTTGCTGTAAGAATGTAGGGAAAATGCTGGGAAATGCTGGGAAATGCTTGTTTACCCCTCTCTCATCTGCAAGTCAGACCAAAGCATCAGCTGTTTAAAACAGCTGACTTGGCCCAGTGAAAGGAATGATTCCTGGTGTTCCTGCACTGGGCTGTCCCTGCTGAAACAAATTCCCAATCTGACGTGGGAATGTTCAGAGAACACATTTCAGTGCAAGGAAAAACCCCGTCTTTTATGGGATTGTGGCCATCTCTCTCTGGGTGCCCTGGGATCTGAAGGGAAGGGGTTCAAATACTCTCAGTGTTCCCTTTCCCACAGAGAAAAGTAGGGAAACATCATAATCAGTGACACCAAGTCCAGCACAAGCCCTTGAGGCTCTGATTTCTGCTTGGCCAATGATTTTACCTCTTTTTTTTTTTTTTTTTTTTTTTTTTTTCTTTTATGTTCTTTCTTTTTTGGTTTTGTTTTTTTTTTTTTTTTTTTTTTTTTTCCAGATCAGTGCTGTCTCTTTAGGCGATTTATCGGATTTAATTATAATTTTTTTGGACAATATAAAGAATGAAAGCAGTTTTCAGCAGTTATATTAAATTGAATTTGGGATTTGAACATTATACGATTAAGACTTGAAATTATAGATACTAAACACACATCAGTAACTTGTATTTTAAATCACTGGAAATCACCAGGTAGGAAATCAGTTTGTAGGTTTTGAGGAATCATGGTGGCCACCATTCAGTGTGTTCAGAATAGTTCATGGATTTAGAGGAACTAAAGCAGATCCTGACCTTGAAGAATAATTTTATATTACTCTCATCACTTACCTACAGATTTATTGTTTTGGGGATGTTTTTCGAAGATTACACCAAAATATTTACAATCAAAAAGGGAAGTGGCCGGAGGAAAATCTGTGGAAATAACAATACATGGAATTTAAAATGGATAATAAATATTATTTGTACTTCCTAGGAAAAACAACTCCACCCCAGCAGTAAATACAATCCAATTAATAGAGAAACTGAGTTGAAAGAAGTTTCTCAAGAAAAAGAAAAGGTTTCATGTGATAAGCAGGTCTTAATAAAAATCCTTTCGAGCCTTGTATGATGGAGGGAACGCAAAGGCTCTTTGTTGGCGCTGCCAGAGGACAGCCAGAGGTTGTCATTTATTCCCTCCTTCATCCCCACTACAGGAATTGCACCCCCAGGTACAGCTTGTCCATCTTGATCTCTTCTGTCACTTGAAGGGGTTTCTGAGACCTGCCCGAGAGGATTAACAACCTTTCTCTAATTCAGATGATGGGTTCTAATATTCAGAAAAGCCCAATTCCTGTCTTGAATATCAAAACCATCAAGGAGAAGTGGCCTCAAAGTGCAAACGGTTCTGGAGACCAGGATATGGATTTTTTTTTTTTTAATATCAGAAAATAATCAGAGAGCCAACTGTCAAAAGAGGGTCTTGATGGAAATGTTTATCCACCATTTTAATATTTTTTCTTTTTTCTTTTTCCTTTCCTAAAACCTAATTGTATTCAAAGTACTTTTGTTCTGTTAGGGCTTCAGGACAGTTCTGCCCACAGAAGGCAAGAAACTCACCTTAATCTTCAAAAAGTTCATGTCCAAAGGAGATTATACCCCTTATTTTCTTGTCTGGATGTCTTATTTAATTCCAGAGGAGATCTAGCACTGCACAGTTTAGCAAATATTCCAGAATATCTGTCCCTTTTTCCCTGATTTCTGATTTTCTACACATGGGGCAAGGAAGAGCCTCCCAATAACCAAACGACACCAGACTGAGAGGCTTTAAATTCTATTTTCCACCCTTCAGAAAAGATGAAGTGTTGCCTGACTTTTCTGGCTGCAGAGGAGGGATGATTAAGTGAATCAAAACACGTTTTATCAGGTGAGTCCTGGCAGCTGCAACAACAAAGGTTATTTAGGAGCATCTGAAGGTAACACCATGGAACAATAAAATCCAGCCTTTTGTCAGGGGTGTCGCTCTGCCATGGACAGGATGAATGAGTGACACGAGAAAGGGTCAAAACACTTATTTTTATGCAGCTGCATATTTGACTTCACCCTTCAGGCTCCTCTCCCTCGCTCTGGTGATGTCCCAGATGTGAATGACAAGCCCTCAGAGCCTCTGTTCTGCTGTCATGTTTTGGGGATTACAGAGACACAATGAGTAATCCATACTTCAAATAAGCATTTCAAAGACAATGTCTACGGAACTGGAAAATCCAGAGAGCTTTATGTTTTCCTCTGGTTATGCTGCATTGTGCCTGACTATATTTATAGCAATTTTCCAGAGTTTATGAAGCCAGAGAGCACGAAACAAAAAAAAAAAATAAATAAATAAAAAAAATTCATTCAAGGCATCAGTTTTCATCATTCCCAAGCCCCGCTGAAAGCCCAGCCAGATTTGTTTCCCTGAGTTCAGGAGCATCACACTCTGCTAAATATAACTTGGAGAGTTGATTTAGCTGGGAGGAGACACCACAATGAAATTTATTCCACAATTTTACATCCCCTGCCGAAACACAGGAGGGATGTCTTTGAATGGAACTCGGGGATTCAATGGAATAAATCAGATTAATCCCTTTGGAAAGGCAGCTCAAGGGCAGAGGCTTCCAGTGTTTTCTGCCGTGCATTCACGCATATCTTCGAGATAGGATGGGCCAGGGGCAGGAAGCTTGGCTGAGAGTCATTATTTCATTGTTTGTATTAAGTTCTCAAGTCCTCCAAGGTGAGAGAGGGCTCAGATTTACTACACTCCACCACATAAACCCCCTGCTTCCACGCCCACATTCCGAGCCCTCCACGTGGATTCGTATTCCCAAGGGATCTGTTGGTGGACACAACAAGACTGCGCAAATTTCCATGGGGTTTAACAACTTGATTTCAAGTCCTTGAAATTTGGTTGGTAAGAAATAGGATGACAAAGGGCCAAGGAGAAGACAATCAGCAGCAGAAGGCTGAGTGTATATCCATTCCCTTTCTCTTATTCTAAAATCAGGTGATTCTGAAATTTTCTTCTGAAATAAGAAACAAAGCCACCAATATGAAACTCCACATAGCAGTCAGGTGTTTATAACAGCTGCTCCCGTAGAAAAAATGCCAGAGGATGTGTAAAACCAAAATAAAAGAATACTCACTCAACCCAGTCAAAATTAACAGCAAAATGATCTGAACAAGAGCTGCCATTGAAAACATATCATACCCAGTGTATTAAATGTAGCTTTTCCTGCTAGTGACAAATTAACTTTTGGGTTTGAAACACACCTCTAGTCTACATTTATAAGGAGCACACTGGCATTTTCTGTATTTGCTTCACCAAACGCCTAGGGAGGGTTCAGGATGAAGCATAAAATCTTTGAGAGCAGACTGAAAACAGCAGCTGAAGACATTGTCAGATCTCAGGTTGCTGCGTATCAGCAAAACATTTCTCACTTAGAGCTTAAACCTGATTTCTTTCAAGGGCTGATCTCAAACAGCAACGTTCACCCCAACCGCTTCAAGAAATGGCTTTTGAGAAAGCCAATTTTTAAATGCAGGGTGAGAAATTACAGCTCTGCAACAGCAGAAAGCAGTCAGGAAAACACCCAGACACGAGTCAGGACTTATTGATTGTTAGGCCTAGAAATCATGTAAGCAAGGCCTCGCACAATTGTCCACAAGAGCTGTTAGTGAGCCTTCAGAAACTGTGGCATCTCCTTTTCCATCAGTGCCAGCTCTCTAGAGGAGCAATCCCCCCACAGGATCAATTGCCATCCCTGGATTAAAGAGCAGGAATAGCTGTGGTAGCTCAAGGAACGGGATCTCTTTGCTTTCACATCAAAACAATCTTTTTTTTTTTTGGAAAAATATGATGTCAAGGTGGGTAAGATATCAAAAACAACCATATGTCTCTTCATGGAGAGGCTTGATCCAATTAGGATCTCTTCCAGGTGTTTCTCAGGTTGAGGTTTAGATTGGATATTAGGAAAAATGTCTTCACCGCAAGGCTGCTCAGGCGCTGGAGCAGGTGGGATCCGCATCCCTGGGATGCTGACAGGACACTGGAGGTGGCACCTGGGGACAGGGTTCAGTGTGAACACAGGGCTCCTGGGCTGAGGGCTGGGCTCTGGCTTGGGGCCCTTTTCCAACCTTCTATGACTTTATGGACTGTATTCCCAAAAGACCTGGCGTGCAGGTGGAAGTCATGGGTCAGGATGTGGAGGCAGCTCCTGGAAAAGATGATTGAGACCAGAAATGAGAAAAAGGGAGCTTTTCCCTGACTGTGACCCCAAGAATATCTGCTTCTTCTAGGTTCAAGGTGGGGGTTTTAGGCACTAGAATTCCAAATCTATTTCCAACCTAAATCTGTTAAATTTCCCACTGCCATAGCTCAAGAATATCCTTTAACCAATTCTGCTTTTGCTATGTCCAGCTCAGATCTCCCAAACTCCTGAAATATGGAACATAACAAATATGAGAAACTTCTCTTCCTTATACCACAGACACCACTAAAATCACCTTCCTTGGTTGTTTCTGATTTAAACAGCTCCACTCATGGATTCCCAAGTTCTTCTGAAATAATTGAGGTATTATTTCCTTTCTGTAATTTAAAACCACTTAATCCTTTGTTTGTTTTCCCAAGGAGCACTAAAATAGGCAAAAATCCCTGTTTGGTTTTGTACCCAGCACTGTCAAATCATTTTTTCTTTTCCAAATTCATTAACTCTTTGTTAACATTAATGATGCACCCGCACATTTTAACTTTGATCCTCCTACAATTTTGCATAATTCTTGTAGATCAATCCAACAACTTTTCCTGTTCAGCCAAGAAAACCGGAATGATTTTATAAAGTCTGCCTATTTTTGCTCCTAAATAAGTTTATAAAATCTGTCTATTTTTGCTCCTATTGTTTAGCACTTCCCTCAGCTCATTAAAAAGACATTTAAACCCAGTCACCCTGGAACAAAACTGGAGGCTGTCTCCTGAGAAACCTTCACTGCAGAGAAAAATGATCACTTCATCCCTAACTTGTTCTGTCTCCCAGCAGTTTTTTAATCAATAATGTTCCTTAACCATCTCTGACAGCCTGCCCTGCACACCTGAAAGCCTGGCTGAATGCAACAAATAAATGAAGCAGAACAAAGAGAAAAACAGATTTTCAAGTGTTCCAAACATGCTTTTGTTACACTAAAAACCATTCACAGATTTTTAGGTTTGTTTTTCATAATCAACTAAAATAGGTATTTAGGGAGAGTTGAATCACAAATTAATATTTTCAGTGAGTAATTTGAAATAAATGGATTTTAACATGAAAAATATGAAATATTTTAAGAAAAATAACTGGGTTTAGTCTTCCTATGCAATAAATGAGATCCTCTGCCATATTCTTTCATTGTGGTCAATGAAAAATACCTTTATTACATGTCCACGCCAAGTTCTCACCTGACTTAAATGCGACACTATCTCAGTTCTTTAAGGCTGACACCACATTCCACACCAGCATTCCATGTTTTACCTGAAGCTGGCTTGAAAACTTGGAGCTGAAAATGAAAAAAATTGAAGGAAATGTTATTGTGCAAAAAATTCTAATCCTGAACTTCTGAGCGGAGTGGATTCTCTGCTCAGAATTAATAATAATGAGAATAATTATAATAATGATAAAAGAATAATGAGAATAATGAGAATAATGAAATAATAATAATAATGAATTAATACTACTACTAATAATAACAACAACAATACAATAATAATAACAATAACGATGACATTAGAGGACACTATGGGATGTACTTTGTGTCCAAAGAAAACCCCCCAGCACTTTTTCATGGAGCTTGATTTGTGGTACAAATTAATCCATCATTTTCCCTGGTCTCTTGTGGTACTTCCCAAGCTCAGACCCTCAAAATCCATAGGAAAAACTGGAACACTTAAAACCAACCAGAACCTGGTCATCCATGTAGTGCCATTTAGGATGTAAAAGTCCATATAATTTATTCAGACCCAGAAAGTCCACATAAAATAAACATGAAATGCAGCATAAGACAATTTTCCCACTCTTCCTGTGTGAGTTCTTCTGGCTTTTTCAACTTTCAGTGTTTTAAAAGAGTCATTTTCCTACTTCAGAGCAGCCAGAAGTTTGGATAAGTCCCTTCTGTTTGCTCCTTCTTGCCCGGTGTTTTAAGGCTGAGATTGAGCTTAATTATCTCTCAAAACATAGGTCAGAGTTTGGGGTGAAAATCTGAAATATTCTATAAAATCTTGCATCCTGTGATTAGTAAGTGCTTCTGAAATTTTGATTTCCAGTAAGAATCTTTTCCTCTGAGCCAGCAGCCACTGAAAGTCCTCGAGAGCTGAGTTTGATGAAGAAAAGGAGCTTAATTGAAAAGCTGCCTTTGCAAAATGAGCGTTGCATTCCCAGGCCGTGGATATTGCCAAAGGCTTCCAGAGGCAAAATGAAAAGCAGGCCGGGGGCAAAAAAAAAGCCTCTGTATTTTTTTCCTTAATAGCCATAGGTTTTTTTAGCACGTTTCTCACACAGAGGGAAGTGAAATTACTTTCCAAAAGAGAGGAAAAAAAGTTTACTGCACAATAAAATCAGATTAAAAAAGCTAAACTAGCAATAGCAGCTGCAAAAATAAGTTTAACACAGACACAAATCCAAGCTGGACAGACAAGGCAAAGCCTTTCAAGAATATTATGGACTAAGTTCAGCACTTATGTGCCACAGATAAATCTTTTTTTAATAGAATGAGTATTTATGGACTTTGGGTAGCACCAAACTTTCCTGCAGTTTGATCCTTTCTCTGAACATCATAACACGCAGCACTTTTCACAGATGTTAAGGCTAAATTCACATAAAACCTTGATTGATGGAGGAACTCTTTTCATGGGCGAGCAGCAGCCAGGCTTTCCTGCTCATGAAAAAGAGGGAGAGAAAAGGGCTCTCGAGATAGGGCAAATTACAGGAGATAAAAGTCCATCAATCAAGGCAGGCATTGCTGAGCTGGGGACTGCCAAGCACAGGGTGTGGAGGTTGCTACAAGCCCAGCACCCAGAAAATGCTAAAATCCGACACAGAAAGTTGTTATCTTGTGGAATATGCCAAAGCTGGCCAAACAGCTTGGAAGCTGTGGGAATCATCAGCTGGGAAAGGAATAGTGAAGGCACGGACTGGAGGAAGTGCTGGTGTCTGAGGTGGGGTTGGGATTTGCTGGTAAAGGAGGAGATATCTGTGTATCAAATTCAGCATCAGCTGCCTCGTGGAGCAACTCAGCTTTATCACAAGTGTTGTCAGAGGCATCCTGTGGAATCAGAGCTCCAGAGGGGAAGGCTCCAGCACGGATACACACCCTGGGTATCCAGGAAGGATACCCGGAGTTACTGGGAAGCCACAGAGCAGAAAGTCACCTTACAATTACACGTGAAGAAAACTTTCTCATCCCTCCCCACCATCCTCATTCCCCTCTGGATAGGACTCCCCCAGCACCCTCTTCCTTTGGAAAAATCCCTCAGGAGAGCTCCATTGCAAATTAGGTGAGGATCTCTCCCTTCTGTCTGCTGGAAGATCACATAAAATCCCAACGTTTTAAGTGCCAATTCCCAACCAGTGAGTCCCAAAATAGGGATTTCTGCAGGTGAGTGCCATCACTGGTGCAAAGGAGCTGCTCCCCAGCTCGTTTCCAGCTCCCTGCTCTGCTGCTCCAATTAGCAGACACACTCATGCCTCATTTCAGCCTTCATGCTAGGCTGGTTCTTTAAGAGATCCTAAAGCGTATGCCCAGCTGCACATCATGGATTGAAACGGGAGCTGGAGGCTTTCCAAAACCCAGGCCTGACCAAAGTCCTCTCGGGGGAAAAAGTCACTGCATGTGAAGCTCCAAAGATAATTAAGTGGAGTGTCAAGTGGAGTAGTGCCTTCCCCAGGAGCTGAAGCTCAGCCACAGATCGGCTCCAAGGGGACACTGCCACCACCCTGAGACCAAGGAGAGGAACTGAATCAGCTTCAAATGGGGCAGGTTGTCCCGGGAATTGCTGGGATTTGTATTCCTGGTGTCAAAGGAAAGCATGGCCTATAGCTGTGGGTTCAGACAGATCATTATGATCTGCTTGCAAATGGGAATTATCTTTCCTCAATTCCAATCAATGCCAGATCCGTGTAAAACTTCCTAAACTATTCCCATTTCAGAGCAAGCAGTTTCACAGCACTCCCAGGCTCAGGGTGGGATTGTTGGGGTGTCCTGTGCAGGGCCAGGAGCTGGACTGCATGACCCTTGAGGGGCCCTTCCAGCTCAGGAGATTCTGTGGTTCTCTGGTTCTTCCTAAGACAGGGACAACTTGCCTGTGCAGGATTACTCAGGGGTTACTCATAGCCACTCTCAACTTCATTCATCCAAAATATCTCACTGAAGGAAAGTCAGGTGTTGTCTGCTGTTGTCATTCAAGCATTCAGTCATTAATTACCTCACTGCAGCCAAACATCAACCAATTGTTTGAGTTTTCTTTTTCTCTTCTGGGTTATGATCTCCAAGCTTGCCCTCTGAGGCCAATTTGCTGCTTGTAATTAATGACTTGCTTGTCAGAGCAATGCCCCTTGTCCTGAGAGGAGCTCCCAGTGCTCTGCAGACACTTCCCTGCTCATTTTGCTGCATTTCAAAACCTGGCATCAACAGCAATACCATTTTCTCTCCTGGTAAAATTAGAATTCATGGTCCAGATGTCAAAGAAAAATGGGAAAGACCTGTCAGTGTGGGAATTACCTGTGACTGTCGCAGATGACAAGTGTTAATTAATGGTCTCTTCTGAAGGGACTGCCATGAATGGACCCTTTTCTTGTCAGCTGTAAAAAAACCCTTTTCACTCCTGACAGGTCACTCCAGACTCCAGCTCCTTCTTGGTCTCGGAGTTCTATTGCAGCCTCAACAGCTTCAAACAGAAATTACATCTGAAATTTAAGAAAGGTATTTCAAGGTACCTTTGTGAGAGACTTTGGCAGGGAAACGGGATTGCAGCGCCCTGTCCCTCGGGATGTGTGAGGGTGCCAAGGATTAACACAGAGATGTGCTGAACATCCCGCACTAAATCACCAACTCTACACCTTTGCAGCCCCAGCCCCTCCCAGCCAAGCCCAGGGACATGACTGAGAGATGAAAAATCATTTATTGTCCCCGTTGCCATGGCAACTTTTCTATCAACCTCCTGATCAATGCAGGGAGGCCAACTTCCCCACGCTGCCCATCCTGTCAGCAGTGGCAGCATCCCTCAGATTTGGCAGCTCCTGCTCTTTTGACAGCACCCAAGTCCTTCTGTTACATTAGCAGAGGGACCCCTGAGGGTTGTACAGGTGAGGAATGATCACTCCCACACCCAGAAATGTGGGATTCACTCGAGAAATGGCTGCAGAGCAATTTCCACATAAAGAACTTACAGCCGGTTTCGCTCCCAAATGTGTTTTATGTTGGTCCTGAAGCATCACCAGCACCCAGCAAAGGGGTCTGATTCCAACTAAATGGGTCTGATTCCCACTGATTCCCAAGTCCGACTGACCTGGAGGAGCAGAGAGTCTGCCCAGAACAATTAATAATCCCCATTCTGCAGCAGAAGGGCAGCTTTAACCATTAGTATTAAGTAGAAAGAGGAGAACTTTGGATGCAAAAAGAAATGACAAAACTCTCATTAGTTTCACAGATGCTGTTTTCACTTGGATAATTAAAGCCTTAAAAATGCTTGTGAAGCTGAAGACTTGGTTTCCAAAGCTACTGAGGGGTTTGAAGGTAACCATTAATTGTGTAGGGAGATTTTCAGAATTTTAGAGAAGCAAGGTTCAATTTCTGTTGTAATAAAAGTCCCAAGTTTCTGATTTTGTTTCATGTGAAACCCAACTTGGCACTGACTGGTCCACCAGATATTTATGCATTGCAGTTACAGCTTAAAATAAATTATAATGAATGATATCTAGCACTTTTAGACTCAGTTCAAAACTCTTTTCTCCTCTAAAACCAGAGAGACCAAGTTGCCCCTCCTCCTTTTTTTTTTGCAAGAGGCTTTTGGTACCTGGGCATGATCAAATTCTGACTTCCAGTAAAGTTATTCAAAGCGTAATTCCCTGTATAATCTTAGCCTACAATTTACTTTTATCTGGTTTTATTTCTGTGCCATTTATCTATAAAAATACCATAAAGAACACAGGCCCCAAAATCACATCTTGTAACAAAGCCAATCACATCATTTAGTTCAGAATTTTAAAATGCATATTTTGCCTTTTTTGACATTTCTCCAGAAATGCTTCTATGAATATACTGGAAGTTCTTAATTCTGAGTTTCACAATGTCAAATGCTTGATTTAACCCCTTCTATGCTCTCTTTTCACCACTTGGAAATAGCAAATGAATGAGGCCTGGGGTCTTTCCTTGTTAAATGCTGAGAATTTAATCAATTTTGAAAGCAATTTTAATCACCTTTTGAAAGCAGCTGCAGCTGAAATTGGGAGAGAAAAATTCAAATAAAACTGAGGAGTTAAGAATAGTCTTATAATACAAATTTTTTTAAAATGTATTAAAAAAGGAATATCTTTTGAGAGAAAAAAGGGAAGTTTTCAGCTTTAAAAAAGGGTTATTTTTGGAATATATTTGCAAGCAAATATCAAGAATAGATTTTTGCTTAGAGTTTGTGAAAATAACAGTAAATAGAATAAATGACAGTGTGAGCACGTCCCAAGCATCCTGTTCACAGAACAGCATCACACCCTTTTACACACTGAGTGAACACACCTTCAACCCCTGCAGGACCAAAATTCCAGCAGCAGGGATTTCAGAGACTAAAAAGACACGTCAGAGGAAAACTGAGGGACAAATGCTCCAGCTGTTTCCGGGAAGGGCCTGCCCACCCTCCACCAGGTCATGCTGGAAGTGGACAACACAAAATCCATGAGCAAAGTTGGCTGAGAAGCCTTAAGCCCACTGAGGACATGAGACAGCCAAAACAACAAGTTGCTCTCTTAACAAGATATCCTTAAATAAAAGGATTTGTCATGGTAATAAAAAATATAAGCACAAATAGATACAGCTTCAAGATGTAGCCAAAAGGAGCAATTCTTCCCAAGCAAAATGAGATTGAGGCGGGCTCGTCAGTAAAGACACACACAATGAGTCTAAATGGCAAAGAGAACAAGAGAATGAAGGAAAACAAGGAGATTAGCTCAGGAAAACAACAGGCAAGAAAATAAAACCAGATCTAACAACCCTCTTGGGGAAAAGAATATAAAATCAGAACAAAAGGAAGTGCCTCACCAAGTCCAAACAAAAGACGAGGGATGGAAGAAAAATATAATTACAAACAAACGTAGAAATGCCAGGCAGTTTTAAACAACCACCCAGTCAATATAATTCCAAGAGAAAATGTTATTTTGCAGGAATAAATACAAGAACACAATGCACAACAAAAAAAAAAAAAAAAAAAAGCCAGTTCCTGTGTCCTTCCCCAAACATTTCTGAGGGAATTTGAATGTACAGCTTCATTTTCCAGACGTTATCATTTACTCTGGGTTCCCGTCAATACCATTACTCACAAGGCTTTTGTGTTTTTCCCTACAAAGGCATTTTGTGAGTCAGCCAACACAGTGGCCATGGATAATTGACAGGAATCACTCCAAAGGAACATTCCAGGCTCTGAAACAGCCAAGCAGAGCAGAGAGATGAGTGCACACGTTGTGTTCTGTCCCTTGCAATGACATTGCAACAAGATTGACTTCATTTTTAAGAACAGGTCATTTCTTTTTGTCTGAAACAATTGTGAGAGTTGGTTTCCTGATGTGAAAGTCTGAGAGTTAAATCTATTGAAATCAATAGGGGAAAAAAAGCTAAGTGGCACTTTTTGAGTTGGTTTCAGAGACCTGTGAATCCCTTTCCAGCACATTAATCATAAAGCCCAATAGAAATCAGATTTCTTTGTTGTATTCATGTGTTTGAAAGTTACCCAACAGCCAAGCAAGAAGTTTATTTCCAATATAAAGTTAACTTTCCAAAAATTTTCTCCCTTGCCCTCACCAAAGATGGCTCATAAATTAACAGAGCTGATTAAAAAATAGCTCTACTTTGTAGCAATCCTTATTTCTTGAGCAAAATTTGGTTTTCTTCAATGCTATGTCTGAAATATTTGCATAGAATCATAAAATCACAGAACAGGTAATTTTGGAAAAGACCTTTGGGATGGTGAAGTCCAACCATCAACACATCACCACCACGGCCATCACTAAACCATGTCCTCAGGTGCCACATCCACGTGGCTTTTGGACACTTCCAGGGATGGTGACATCCACACTTCCCTGGACAGCCTGATCCAATGTTTTATAGCCCTTTCCATACAAAAATTTTTTCCCAGATTTCCTAGATTTTTCCCACACGGAGCCATCCGTGGAAGTGGCTGCTACAAAGCCTGGCAGAGGAGCTGCTCTTTGCTCCTCTCTAGAGGTGGCGCAGCCAGCTCTGCTCCTTCCACCCATCCTGTGTGAAAATATTGGGAATTTCTAGATACTCTTACTGTCCAGAAAGTTAAGAAATGGAAGGATCCAAAACCTCAAGCATTTGCATGAGTTGAAATTTAATAGTTAAATTAATAAATAAAAACACCAAACCCAACCAAAAGAATTCTGAGAGCAGATGAAAACCTTTCTTGAATCTCTGTGTAGTTTTGAATTTTGACTCTTATTTGGGAGTGAAAAAGGCCATAGGTTAGGGAAGAGAGGTGGTGAATCCTTTATCCCTCTACTGACCTTGGGATGGGGAAGGAGATGGTGGAAAGGTGTTCCAGGAAAGGGGCTCTGAGGGACACCCCCACTGCCTCATGCTGAGAGAGGAGTGGGTTTGTTTTAACTGATAAACTTTGTTTTATGAATCAGAAACAGGGCTACTAAGACGTCTTTTGGGGGTGTTTGCTGTGTTTTGATAAGTTTGAGGTTTTTTTCCTAAGTGGGTATCACTTAAAGCAACTCATAGGACGCAAATTCTGCTGACATCCAACAAAAACACCCATTTAAAATTCAGGACTTACTCCTCACACACAGTTCTCTCTTCCCTTTCTACAAAAGACACAAAACACGCACAGAAAACTCACCATTCCCTCCTGGTTTATTGATTGGGTGGGTTCTGTGTGGAGCAGATGCAGATCCCACGGGATTGTCACTGTTCTGTTGCATGGCTGAAAAGATATGAATTTAGAAAGACCAATGCTTCTGAAAGTGTTTTAGGTCATAAAAAGAAACGTATACTTATCAGAATAACATCAGGAATGAGATAGGGAAGAGCTGAGTTATCTTTGGAGTGATAACAGCAATGGAAAAACATTATCTGCTGAATTTCCAAACGTGCGTCAGGCATTCTCCATGCACTGGAAAAGCCTCAGGCACTTCTAAATGTTCTGGGTTTGTTCTGTCCCACATTGGTCTCAGAGGCTGAGCTAAAATTAGCCTTTATATATATTTTTTTTTTTTTTTTTCAGTGTGGTTGTTGAGGATCTTTCTCAGCTGTGCCAATGACAGGTTTGCACTAACTCGGTGTTTCCATGCTGGCTGCTTTTAGGGTGCTGGTGGGCACTTCTTTAATCCTCCTGCAATGCCACATAAAAATATATAGGAACAACATCTCCCGGTCCAGACAACCCTCTCCCTGCTCTCCTGCAGGGGGAGGTCTTGGCAAACACTCCTGGTTTCATGGTTGTCCCTGCCATCACCTCAATCCTCTCCTCACCCACTTTGCTGTTCCTCGTCCTTCCCTGTCTTCTCCATCGTTCCAAGCTTATGCTTTCCCACATTTTCCAGCAATGTTGTATAACCCATCCTAAGTGCCAAACTCCTCTTTATCAGCAACAATTTTGGTGATAACCTCCAGTTTTATACATTCTTGCATTGCCCCAAATTGCAGCTCCCACCGACAGCAATTCTAAATCTCTTCATTGCCAACCTCTTTTAAAGGTTGCCTAAAACAAGGAAATGAAAAACCTGCCTGTGGATCTAATTGGTTTAACTTCCTCTTCTTGCCTCTGGAGATCTGTTTCTCACCCTGGGATTTCCTTCCACAGGGCTTGCAAACAAAAAAAAAAGCTAACACATCACTCCTTGGTCAACACATTTCTTGCTTCCCAAAACACCAATTCCTCATTAAATTAGTCGAGCAAGGAAACAGCCAGCCAAAAACTGGAAACACAAACAACAGTGAAAGAAACCCTAAAAGACTGCTAAAAACTATATTGGAGATTTACTTTGATGTTTCTTAATTTTGATGAGCATGAGGGCTAAGTTGCCACCCACCTAAATTTAGTTATTGATGGCTCTGAGACCACCTTAAAAAAAAAACCCAACCAAAAAAAAAAAACTAAAAACCAACCAAAACAAACCAAAACAAAAACACACAAAAAACCAACTCCTTAAGCAGAGCTTCTACTTTGAGTGTTATTGGGCACTCTCCTGTTGGCACGCACAGCCTTGATTTGTCTGCCTTCCCTGATGCCCTCTTAGCTTTCAAACAAAAGCCCGAGAGCTGCTGAGCCAGGCTGCAATTAAACCCTGACCATGCTCCATTCAGACACAATCCTTCAGGACAAAGAGGAGGCTGCCACGTACCACGGACCGCACTCTCCAGGATTAATTCCCGAGAGGAAATAATGGTATCAGTGAATCAGTGGAAGAAAAGGTGTTCACTCTTTGCCATGGAAACAGGTGAAGAGACATATTACAGCAGCAATTGTTTCAGTGGAGAGGCTGTGGAGAGCTGGCAAGAGCTGCAGCCTGGTTTGGAAACTGAAGGTGAGGGAAAGGGCATGTTTTGAAGGAGCCACGTGCTGCAGGGAGAAGATGCCACCTCCCTGAGTAGCTCTTGTCTGAAGCACTCCCAGATGCTAAGACCACACACAATTGTTTTGTCCTGAATGCCACCAGCAGAATACACATAAAGGGATTTCCTCAAACCCTAAGTTTTTGCTGTCATGATTGCTCTGGGTCATTAAAGAAGCACCGGGGCCAGGAGGTTGTCTTCCTGTGGGGGTGTCCACAGAGGAGCAGCATTTGGAAAAGGTATCCATGAGGCTGAGATTAAATCGTGCTAATGGGGCTCTGGTGAGCCTCCTGGGGAGGGAGAGTGTTTGGGCCAGGTGGGCAGACACTGAGCAGAGCAGCCACAGCCATGCTGCCACGTTTCTTGGTGGGGTACATTGGCACTCAGGCACTGGGGGGGTGGTTTTCCCCTGGTAGAATGATCACAGAATCCCAGAATGGTTTGAGATGGAAGAGACTTGAAAAATCATCTTGTTGCAATCCCCCTGCCACGGGCAGGGACACCTTCCACCATCCCAGATTGCTCCAAGCCCCGTCCAACCTGGCCTTGGACACTTCCAGGGATGGGGCAACCACAGCTTCTCTGGTAACCTGTGCCAGGGCCTCACCACCCTCACAGAGAATTTCCTCCCAATATCTGATCTAACCCTGCCCTCTGGCAGTGGGAAGCCATTCCCCCTTGTCCAAAGCCTCTCTCCATCTCTCCTGCAGCTCCATAATGATGTTGGAGACCCCTTTTCAACAGAGGGATCACTCTGTTGTTCAACTCAGCACCAACACTGTGGGATAGAAATGTCCTCTGTGGTCTGTATATGATGAGAACAACAAAAAAAACAAGCCACAAAATATCCCAACCACCACCAAAATGGAAAAACTTACCTTTAGGGGGCTTTCTTTTCCCTAAGCACTGAGCTGGCTGGACTCAATCACTGTCTGGTCAGGGCAGGGTGTGCAAGAACCAAGTTTCTTTCTGCCCTTCTCTTACGAGCTCATCCCCAGCTTGGCAAAATCAAGGCTGAGGGACAGGTCCTTGTTATGGCTGAGTGAGTGTAATGCAAACGTGCTCCCTCTGTAAAAAAATAAAATTAAAAGCAATGTATGAATAGGATTAGCCCATTTGTTTCTTTTTTTTTTTCAGAAGCCAACCCTGTCTATCCTTTTGTTCACTCGTGGTGCAGCTTCAACCTGGTTTTCACCACTTATTTTCCATGTCTGCTTCAGTGCACATTTTAAAACCATTTGCTCTTTTTTATTACTGTCTCATTTAACTCACAAACTGCACCCGAAGAGCAGAGGCAGCCGATCCTCCTGCTCAGTTCTCTGGCAGAAACACAGCACTGGGTCAAGGGAATGTCTGCATTCATGGATGGCACAGGCTCTGATTCCCAGTGACAAATGGATCTGAAATGCTATTCCAAGGCATTTGCAAGGACTGTGAGGAGTGTTTTCCTTGAGGATGGTGGAAGGAGACACACGTGCACCTTCACTTGCACAATGTGCACAGCCTGACCAGGAAGCAGCGTTAATAAACTGTGGATCAGCACAGGGGAACATGGAGCAGGGAACGCCAAAGAGTTACCTTTGCAACAAGGCTCAACTCATAACACACTGCAAAAATCACCTGAGTTCATTTACATTTCATTCTCTGAAACAAGACCTTGCGGTGAGGAATGGTGACCCTGCGGAGCTGTGAACAGCCTTATCCCAACAGGTTCTTATCCTTGGATTCCCGCTGCCCTCCCCAGCAGCACACGAGCTCCACAGGCAGAAGAACTACCCCTGAGATCAGGGCTGTGTCCAACAAACCTGCACACGCTCCCAGTCCGTCACACCACGGTGTTATCCCGAGGTTTGATGGGTTTGATCCCTGCATCCACAACGCTGCTGCCTCATCTCCAGCTGGAGGCGCCGGGCACTGCCATCAATCCCAGTGACTGATGTCCACGTACACAGGACCTGGAGAAGGGAATCAGAAGGAAAGAGCATCCCTGCAATAATTCATAAAACACCTGTTCTGGAACTGCACCTTTCCCACTTGTGGTTAATTATAACATCTCCAGCAATTTCTTCATTGATCTGAAGGAGGGCACCGTGCATTTGGGGTTCTCAATCAATTGTTCTCCTCGTGGTACATTTAACTGCTGAAGAATTTTCTACAGCTATTTTGTTCTTCACGGCTCCTTGAAAAACATCTCAGCCTCCAATTTATTTCCAGTCATTAAAGCAAAATCTTTCAAATGGACAATATGATTTATAAAGTCAGAGAGATACTTTTATGCACTGCCTTATGAATTTTAAGCCTTCAATATTTGTTATAGCTCTTTATTCATTTGGTCTGAAAAGACAGGAAAAAAAAGCTCACCACTGAATAAAGAGGAAAACAATTCTCAGGTTTCAAACAATGAGCACAGCAAATTAAAAAATCATTTATTTCAGTGCTGCTTAGTCACACTGGCACACAGCTGTGGAGCCTTCAGCTGGCACGTGGCTATTCCGGGTTTTTGAGGAAAAAACTCAAAGTGAGCGACTCTGGCAGAGCCCAGAGGAATCCACAAGCTCTGAAGTGGGATTAAAACTGCAAATTTCATGGTTTTCTTCAAATCACAGAATTATTTGGGTTGGAAGGAATCTTAAAGCTCCTCCAGTCCCAGCCCCTGCCATGGGCAGGGACACCTCCCACTATCCCAGGGTGCTCCAAGCCCCGTCCAACCTGGCCTTGGGCACTTCCAGGGATCCAGGGGCAGCCACAGCTTCTCTGGGAAACCTGTGCCAGGGCCTCACCACCCTCACAGGGAACAATTCCATTCCAATATCCAACCAAATCCTACTCTGTTTCAGTTTGAAGCCATTCCCTCTTTTCCTGTAATTACAGGCCCCTGTCCAAAGTCTCTCCCCATCTTTCTTGTAGCTCCCTTCAGGCACTGGAAGGCCACAATTAGGTGACTCTGAAACCTTCTCTTTTTCAGGCTGAACAATCCCAGCTCTCCCAGCCTTTCCTCAGAGCAGAGCTGCTCCATCCCTCTGATCACCCTGGTGCCTCCTCTGGACTCTCCCCAGCAGCTCCATGACTCCGGAGTCAAGGTCCTCAAACATCTCCAAAATGCGAAACCACATCACCTTCTCTGGGAAAGAGAGCACGGCTCAGCCTGCTTTGGTGCTCAAATGGACTCTTTACAGACCCAGATATCCCACCCACATCCATAATTCTCCAGAGACCTGGAACAACTGGAGTTGTGCCAGACTGAAGCTGTTCATCGTTCCCTCCAAGCTCCTGGACAGGTGCCGTTGCTGCTGTGTGAGCCTCATGCCCAATCCCGGTGGTTCTTTGCCATCCACCCTGATTCCTATTTCTACTCTTTCATTTCCCAGATAACTCTCAGTCCTTTTTCATCCATCCACATATTACTTTTTCAGTGTTTTCTATCTAAGGTATTTTAATCTAATCTTTCCTGGGACTGCTGGCTCAGGATGGCTCTCCTTTCAGACCTCATTTATCACCACATGCCACTTTTACCTGATTTCTGGGAAGTATTCAAATTTTCTCTTCATTGTTTTAAAAACCTATTATGAACCTCTAGACTCTCCTGCATTGTGCAAAGAGAAATAATTATAAAAAGTCCTCACTCTCTTTAATACCAATAATTTGTCATCTACTGAGAATTTTTTCTAGGTATAATAGTAGTCTAACTCATTAGCTTTATGCTAAATACAGCAATTTTGCTGTCTCCTACCCAAATATTTCTGATATTAATGATAGAGCTTAGATAAAGTGATTTAAGAAGCTGTACATGCAGCCATTTCTGTGTGCTTATGCAAGGATAATTAATTACCTTGAAGATTGAACTCCAATCCTTCACTTCCAATCATGCTTTAATATTTCTGATGATCACTCTGCAAGAGTTCTCCTTAGATTTCCTAAATCCAGTTTGACATTAAACCACTATTGTCTGGGAGGGAGGAGGAAGGAGATGTGTTCCTGGGAGCAGGAGGCTGGAGCAGGAAAATGGGATGTGGAAATAGGTTAAGAGGCTGTGCCTTCACAGGGGGTGCCAGGAGAAAAAAAAAAAAATAAGTGTACTGTTTGCACAACAGCGAGGAAAACAAGGAGACGGCTGCAGTCAGGCCCTGGCATGTGGTGTCCTGCTGATTGGGAGGGTTGGGAAGGACTGAGCAGCTCCAGGCAGGGAATTGCCCTCTGCCCCATCCCCACCCTGCACATCCCCCCCGGGAGCTGCATCAGCAGGGCCAGGAGGGCCTCTGCTCCCCTGGAAGCTCTTGTTTACCCCTGCCAGGCAGTCAGAGGCCTCTTGTCCTCCCACACGCTGAGCTGGCCTGGTTCTAGCTCTCCCTCACTTCCCAGCTCCTTGGGGTGTGGAGCTGGGAAGGGCCCAGGAGAGCTCTGCCAGCAGCTCTGTGCCTCTCTGGGCAGGCTGGGTACAACACTCACCTCCTCCACAGTCAGGGGTTTCAGACACTGCTCCACAGCGTGGTACCTATTAAATTATACATTATAACCCATCCCTGCAAGTGTCCAAGGCCAGGTTGGACGGGGCTTGGAGCGGCGTGGGATAGTGGGAGGTGTCCCTGGATGGGCTTTAAGGTTCCTTCCAACCCAAACTGTTCTATGATTAAAAAAAAAAAAAGAAATAAGGCTTGTTGCCCATGGTCTGATTCCGGGATACTCCTCTTTGCCTCCACTGAAAACTGGTCAGGAACTCCTCCAGCTCTTCCTTCTTTACTAAAATGGTGGGAGCCCCCCTTCCAAGGACAGGAGCACAGTCTGGAGCTGCTTGTTCACATCAAGAGGCTGTTTAGGACACCAGCAGAAGTCCCTGGACATGGTCATCTTTACCTCAGCCAGGAAAAACTGCTTTTACTTCTCGGCCAAATCTTTGTGGCCATGAGCGTCACAGATACAAGAAAAAAAGTCTCCAAAATCCTTGACAATTCTTTCTCCAAAAAAACAAAACAAAACAAAAAAATTAATACATTTTTTTAAATGGCATTAATACATCATGTTTAAATTTCCTTAAACCTTAGAAACACGCACAAAAACCATTAAAATCTTCAAGAGCAAATCACCACAGACTAAAACTCCAAGCAGTGTCTGTCTCCAACATGTATTCCAATAGTCCAACACATATTCCCAATAGTTGAACAAAACCAGGACAATTGCACAAAATGCAAAATTTCGTCTAGAATTTACTCAGTGTTCAACAGGGATGTCTGCATTTACAGCTCTGCGGATTCTTTTTAAAATAAGCATATTTTGCATATGAAATAGAATTTAAAAAGCACTAATAAATGCAGATGATGAGCACTAATCTTAGCCTTCAGCCTCAGCATCCCTGGAAGTCTTTCCCTCCTGCCTGAGCAAACACATGTTCAGAATATATCCAATTTTTCCATCTTTTATTTGCATAGGTAGGGACAGTTTATTCAAGCCAATTATCTCAGCATGATTCATCATCATGATGCTCCGAAATAAAAGCAATCATGTTAGATTGGTGCAATTAAAAAGGTATTTTTATATTTGGAGAAAAAAAGTTACCTGTTGAACTGGGAACTTTTCTCCAGACAACATCAGGATACTCTTTGAAGCTCAAAGGCAGAGCCCCCTGAGCTCTGTGCTTTTCCTTGGTTAAATATCTGTAAAAAACAAAGTGAAAAGCTCTGGTTTGTCCACCAAGCCAATATAAAATTTTATTGACCCATTTCAATCAATAAAACTGCCCCTGTTTTGCAGGAACACAAAGCAGTGCTCACACACAGCACTGGAGGGAAGGAACTCAAGGAATCAGGGTGCAGGACCCATAAACTGCTCCAGAGAAGGAAAAGGGAAAAGCTTTCATTCCATGAGATTTTTCCCAAAGCCTCTCTTAGTTGTGGCCTTCCAACTGCTAATTAAATATTGTGTAATTGACATTCCCAGCTTCTGCGGGCAGTCTAGTCCACTGCTTCACCACTCTGTGTTTAAGAATTCCTTCCCAACATCCAATCCAAACCTGTTCCCTTTTATTTTAAAATCATTGCCCTGTCACCATCTGCCCCTATAAAAATTCCTCTCCCTCCTCAAGGTACTGAAACAATTCAAATCTTGCACAAATAATAGAAAGACTAAACTGATTTCCACCAGCCTCTGATCAGAGTATATAGAAATAATGATAAAGTAGCCATAGGAATTAGGAAGAGCAACTTTTAGGGATTATGGTCATTGAAATTTACCTCATCTCTGTTCTTAGGGAAGGGAAAGTGGTCATATGGGATAGAATATTTCATACATTGATCTGGTCCAACTGCCTGACCAGTTCAGAGCTCACCAAAAGTTAAAGTATGTTCAGGGCACTGCCCAAATACCTTTTAAACACCCAAGAGCCTGGGGGCATCCACCACCTTTCTGGGAAGCCTTTTCCAGGGTTTATCCACCCTCTCAGTAAAGAAATGCTTCCTAATGTCCATTCTAAACCTCCCAGCAGAGTTTTGAACCATTCCCACGAATCCTATCCCTGGATCCCAGCAGAAGAGTTCATCTTGGTTGTGTATTCCTACACATCTAAATACATCCACATCTGTTGCTCAGACAATACCTCTGCATTCTTCACCAGAAAGCCTTTGCAAGGGCAAAAGTCACAGAGAGGGCCAGAAACCTTCAGGCTGTAAACAGAATCAGAAAATTCATTGCTTCAGTTTCCCTTTGATTTCCAGGGAAAGCAATTTGTGGAGGCAGTGGGCAGAAGGAAATGCCTGCCCGAAGCGGAACAGGAGCCTCTGAGCGCAGAGCAGCACAGCCAGCACAAAAACCAGCAGCTCCTGTCAAATTTCCTGAGTGGCAAACACACATTTATAGTCCAGACAATGTGCTTCCAACAGGAATTGATGTTCTGCTTACAACGGAACGAGGCAGTCGCCAAACCAAACCGCACCTGGGTCACCCTGAAACACCCGAAATGTTCAGAGAGCTGATTTTTTTAAAAGCGTCACTCCACCTTTGATCTCGGCAGAATCTGAAACTCATTACGGTTCCCACAACCGATTCGCTCTGTTCGTCTCTTCTTTAAAAGTCCTGCTTCCTAACAGAGCTGAAAGAACTTTCAGAGCAGGGTGAAAGCCCACGTTCTGCAGACTGCTGGATGTGCACGGGATGCTCCAACTGGAACGAGGCAACTCGAACAATGCCCTGTTTGCAAGGCTGTAGCGGGGGGACTGAGAGGGGCATCAAGTGCTGGGGTTTGGTGCTCAATTATCCTAAAACCCGCCTGGCACCTCGACCTCAAATCAACACCCTGATCCTGAGGCAAAGACCTGGCAGATAAGCTGCTAAACTGACCTGGAGGAACACTCCTGGAAGTCAACCCCCTTAAACTATGAAAGTCCAGTCCACTTTCCATAGGAAAGGTTCCTCTTAATATAGTCCTCCTTGGAACGTGTGGAGATTCCTCCCTCGGATTTTGGGGACTCTCCCCAAGGATATTGCTCGAGGCTGAGCAGGAGAGATTTGCCCACAGTCGTTGGTCTGGGTGAGTTCCATCAATCTCTAATAATTGCTGCCTTTAATATAATTACTTTAATATAGCTTTGATACTGTGCACTGTCCTATCTTATACTATAATCATAGTTTTAGCTTTTATACTGTTAGGGAAATAATTCTGATTGAGTCCTTTTTGTCTAATCACTTATCTTCATAAATAATTCCCAGGCTCCTCTCTCTGAGAAGGAGTTCAGAAAGCCAGGGGATCCTTTTCTGCCCCTTGGGACTCAACGGGAGCTTCTTTAAAAAACTTTGCCTGAAGTTCCCCCTTCAGCCACGTCACACACGGGCAGATTCCGCTCTGGAATGCACAGGGATGCTGCTCCAGTGCTCTGCTGCTGCAGACTAAAACACTTTCCCTCTTAAAAAGCAAAGTGCTTCCGCAGTGGGTTAATTACCAAACCACTTCAGCCGTTCTCCGGGGCTTTCACACAGTCTGGGGCCTGTTTTGATGTTTGTTTGCTCTTCTGTTGAGGACACAGGTGGCAGAAAGGGGAGTCAGGGCATTTCTCTGCGGCAGGTTGTGCCCTTTGCCTGTGGCATTTCCAGAGCTGGAAGTTCTGAGGGAACCCATGGAGATTCATGGAATGGTTGGGTTGGAAGGGACCTCAAAGCCCATCCAGTTCGACCCCTGCCATGGGCAGGGGCACCTCCCACTATCCCAGGTGGCTCCAAGCCCCGTCCAGCCTGGCCTTGGACACTTCCAGGGATCCAGGGGCAGCCACAGCTGCTCTGGGCACCTACCAGTGTTGGCTTGTATCTCATCATCATCCTTCACCAGAACTTGAATACAAACCAAATACATTATTTAAAATTACAGATTCATAATTAAAAAAAAGAAAAAAAAAAACCCAAAACACCCTTTTCTCCCTGAGGCTTCCCTAAGATTTTATATGAGGATCAATTTATAGTGTCCCTAATTGCTATTTGTACTATTTGTTCAGCCTCAGACTCAGAAGTGCTCTAAGGAGGAACAAATCCAATGAAAATCAATGCCATGGATATGCTCTTTAAGCAGCAGCTGAGGCAGAACTCTCCAGAGGGACAGGAGCCATTGGTTTTTCTTACTTCCCAGTGTCAGGGGAGGAAAAACATCAGAAAATCCCTAAAGAGTTCCAGTTTGTCAGTCTTGGACAAGTTCTAACTCACAGTCACTTTTTGTTGTAGCAGCTCCAGGGGAAGCTGAACTTGCCTTTACATCCTTCTCTGGAAAACAACGTGGCATATGTCCTGAAAATGAAGACTTTTTCCCCAAAAAGAGCCATGAAGGAATTCTCACAAAGTTCCTGCTGCCCTGATCACCACAGAAGAATGCAGAAACACCATTCCTCAGCTGAGCTCTTTGGATTCTCCTTCACCTCCCCCAGGCTGAGCAAGAAAAAAAAAAAACAACTTAAAAATTCATATTCTTGCTTCCCCTCTCCCCCTCCCCTTCTCGTTTGTTCTTTAGAGCTGGAGAGAAAACGAAGCTATTTCATTATTTACGGCCACCTTAAATGTTTGATAGTAGTCAAAGTCAGACACAGCACACACGAAAGGGTTCCAGATTCCACGATCCAACAGGAACACGGACAGCAGGAACGTCCCAGCGTGTCGGGTTCACGTGTAACCCTATGGACACACTGGGCTCTCCCCTGCCACACTAAAGGCTCGGCTTGTCCCGTGAATTATTGAGGCAGTGGCTGCAAATTAACACAAATTACACACAGTTATCAGAAGCATCGATTCTGGTTTTTTCCCCCCACCTCAAAGCTCGTAGAACAAAAGTTTTGGAAAAGCTTTGGAAATCGTGCCTCCCAAGAAGGAAACACCGGCACGTGCTCTTGCAAGCAGAGAGTTAAAAGAGAGCTGAAAGAGCAGAACACAACTCCAGGCTGAAATTCCTGGCTGGAATTACCCGGGAGGGCTGGTGCCTGCTGGCTCCGGGTGTCTGCTGTGCCGGCACAACTCCCGGGAAGCACAAAGCCAGCACTTTTTCCAGCAGAATTGCAGTTCTTGCCCAGTCCATCTCCCTCTCCAGCTTTATCCATGCTTGCATTCCCCGTAGGGCCCTGGGAGGAGTGGAGGAGCCCGAGCTGAGTGCCCAGAAAACAGGAATGTTTCCCAAATCCCACCTGGGAAGGCGCGGATCTGCGGCCGAGCTCCGAGGGTCCCGGTCACTGCTTTGAGTGGTACCGCTGAGCCTGTGAGACTCCTCCTTTGTGGCTGCCACCTCCCAGATCAAGCAGGGAGAATTTGTCAGTAAATTAAAGGTGCCTGGAGTTTATTATCACTATTTTTCCTCTCCTGGAATGCACAATTCCCTGGAGATTCTTGGATTAACAGGCCAGAACCGTCTGCTTCCCACACTCCTGGTCAGCACAAAATCAGGGTCACAAAAAGAAGGTGTTTAGCAGTAATTCCTCATTAAAAATTAAAATATAAATTTATTTTTGCCTCTCCTGTGTATGTCGCCTGTGACAAGCAGGGAACTTGGAGATATTTCACCCATTAACGAATTCCCCCAGTTTTGGTAGAACAATTTCAACTCCGTGAACTTCTCACTTCCCTTTGGAGCCTCCTGAGAGTTTTCTATTCCAACCTGACAAACAGTGCCTGATTTTTCATTTATTCCTGCCAATGAGAGCTCGTGTCTGTCTCACATCCCATCACACACAATTTGCTCCATACTCCACTGGCCACATGATTTTTTTTTTCCCCAATTCCTCTGGCACAAAAACCGGCACCTTGTGGAGAAGTGGAAGGTTATGCTCCAGTCTGGGAGGCTGTGGTTCACTCATCCTTTCATTTGGAGAAATTCTCTCCTCTGGGACATCTTTTCCAGGTCTGCAGATCCTGATGAGATGTGTGCAGACACCTCAGGCCTGGAATTGCCATTTCTGTCACTGGATCTCCAGGGTTTCCTCAGAGAGCTCTGGCTTTGGGGAATTGCAGGACTCTAAACAAAGAAAATTAAAAATAAAAAAATACATCAATCAATCTGTGCATCTCCAGGCACGGAGATTTGTTTTATTGCTTGATTGAAAATAGCTCAGTATTACAATGCAATCTTTAAAATTTAGAACAAAACCTCAAAAATAAAAGTTTTCTCTGTCTTTTCAGGTTTGTTTTTTCAAAAAAAAACCCAAACCAAACCAAACACCACCAAACCCCCTCCAACTTGGCCTGGAAAATCCAACTGCAACCCCCACAGCTCAAACCTCACAGCTCCAGTCTTGCTTTCCACCACTGGGTTTTTCACAATTATTGTTCCTGGTCACTGTGGGTAATCAAGGATCACTAGAAATTGTTAGATTTAGAAATAACCAGTGCTGTAAAGCTGAATACAACAACCCCACCCCTGCAACCAAACCTGATAAAGTCACTTTTTCCGTGAAACAAATGAATACAAGGAATTACTGCTTTTAGCTTGATCTTCCTGCTTTCCAGAGCCTCCCCTGAAACCTCCTCACCTTAAGGTGTCTTCAGTTTGTGCTGACAGATTTTATTTTAACCTTTTTAACACAGAAAAGCTTAGCTATTATCGCTTCTTCTTAAGACAATTAAAAAGAAACACAATTTAATTTCATATTAATTTGTTCTTTTTGAGGTCTTTTCCAGCGTAGTTAATTCTGTGAAATAATATCAGCAAAACCATGTGCAAAAGGTTAATGCTTTCCAAAAATCTCACAGCAAGGAAAAGTATCTGAAAATGCCTTAAAATTCCCCTCAGAGTTTTAATTTACTTTTGTTTTTTTCAGTGATTTTAAGAGAAAGGCAGTGCAATGTTGGATATTTTAAAATCAGTTTTAAAGGCACACAGCAGAGGACAGGCCTTTTCAGACACAGGTGCCAAGAGTTTTATTTGCATTTTACTTTTAAAGTCTTTTTTGCATTTTATTTTTAGCTGCCATTGGGGTGAGTACAGGTTTCACAACATTTAAGTATGAAATAAATATCTTTATATATATAAATAGTGACAGCGTTAATAATAATAAATTAAGTTTCAAGCTTTGAATAAAGTTTCAGAAATCGCTTCCTTTGTGGCTTTAGGAAGGACAGGGAATAACTTCCCAATTTTTCACTGGCTGCAATTACGGTCATGCAACGGTTATTGGGTTTATTGATTATTGATTGACTTATTCTTCATGGCAGAGCTTGGTGAAAAGCAGCCAAGTGCCTGCTGGACCAATGTCCCTGCTCCAATAATGCCAAATCCCAGGAATTAGTCTGGATCCAGTGATTTACTTCAGGAAGCACCTGACCTCTGCCTTTCCTCCCCCTCTTTCAGGAGAATTCCATTTAAAACCCTCCTAATTGCCTGGACGAGGTGAGGATCTCATTTGAAATCAATTCCTTCGGCTTCCCCTTCCGTGTTTCTAATATTGTTTCTGAAGCACCATGACAATTTAAAATAATTATCTTTTAATTAAGGCTGATTTCCAGTGGAAGTCATGCACAGCCGCTTAACAACTTCCACATTAGTACCCAAATAAGTTCCCTGTGATTATCTGGAGGCTCAAAAGCAGAAATAATGAGACACTGGTGTAATCTTTGTCGAGTTCTTTACAAAAAGATTCTCTACCAGGCTCTCTGAGCACATGTTAGAGCCACAGAAAGCAGGAAAATCAGGACAGACAGCAAAAAAACCCAAACATGCAAAGTAGAATTTCACCGTTGTCTGAAACAGCTGCTTTAAATTTATTTTAACATTTTCCAGGATGACAAAATAAAGTCAAACAAATATTTCAGCTCTCTCTGTAAATATACATCTAAAGGGTGCTTGTTACGATTTGATTTTCATTTCCTAGGAGTTATCCAGAGGATAAACCTGTTCAATGGCTGCTTTTTTACATCTTTTTTATATTCTTTGGCGTGTCACCTGCTGGGGCCCAAAGCGCAGCGAGGGCCATCACTGAGGCAGAGCTGGGACAAACGGGGGGAGATCCCCCAGCCAAGGAAGGTCTGGAATGAGGAGTGGCTGCAAATAAACACCAGCACTGCTGCAGCACAGGACACATCCAGCACTGCCAGATTTTCTCAAGATCACTCTGAAAATTCAGGAAGCAATCCCAGGAATCTTGTCCGACCTCCTGTGGGTGCACCGAGTTCTCTGTGCGCAAGAGGCACAGCCATTCCCAGCAGCAGCAGATTCAAATCCCCACAAATCAGGATTTCCAGCCCCAAACTCCACTGCTTGGCTCCTCTGAAGGGTTTTTAACCAGGGATCCTAAAGCGTTTTTACCTCGTCCTTTATGAGCTAGTTGGATATCACTTCATTCATTTCATGGATGCAGAGGTTCACCAGTCCTGAGATTCACAGGGAATGAAAATCAAAACTCCTGATTAGTCACACAGTTCACTAATCACTTGATTATCTGCATGTTCTGAAGCCAAAATAATTTTAATTTTAAGTTTTGGGAGGGTTTTGTGCACGGCAGAACATGAACTTGAATTAGGACATAGAGTTACAAAGGAAGAACATACAATTTTCCTAGAAAAGCTTTTTGTTTGGAATACAATTACATAAACCCTCATACCTACACACTTCTTTTGACATCCTGAACTATAGCAGTGCTTTTGCACCCAGAAGGAAGAACACTTGTGTTGCTCCTGGACCAAAATTGCCTGTAAACAACACCTTGTGCAGAAAGCAGAGCTCCGGTGAGTGGTGTTTTGAGGGACACAGCACTATTCCTAAAGGGAATATCACTGGCAGCAGCGTGCCAATGTTTGGTGTAGTGTTTGGCACAAAGACAGAGCATGTGGTATTTAATGCCAGCAAATTAAACAGCTCCATCCTACAGGCAACTGGAGACACGTCCTCCTGCAGCAATCCTAAATCCAGCCTAAACTGTTTCCCGCTGGATGTGCACCTGTAGGGAATTGGTTGAGCATGGTTGAACACGGTCCAAGCAATGTGCGTTGTTAAATTTCATCCAGGTGCATAAAAATGATGGATTCCAGGTAAAATTTACACTGAAGCGTTTCAGTAATCCAGAGTTTCTCCCTTTCTGTTCCTGCCCTCCAGAAGCTCTGATGGATCATCTGCACATGTGGTCAGCTGTGCCCTTTCCTGTCATCAGGGGGGTTTCTTTTCTGTGTTTCATCTCAGATCAATAGGTTTAAATTATTCCCATTCAAATGTAGCAGGAAGTTTCTCCAGAGCAGCACTAACAATCCCAATCCATGTGCTACCAAAGAAAGAAGTTGAGGAGATGGTTGGAACTTGATCTTTAACGTCCCTTCTAACCCAAACCATTCCAGGGTTCTAAAGCCTCCCCAGTCATGACTGGTATCACATCGAGGTCATGGCTGATCTGTGCCCTGAGTTCCCAGGGTGATCCAGCCCTGCTGGAATCTCGTGGGTGTCCAAGCAATGCAGGCCATGCTCCAAAACTGGGGTGGATTTTCCATGCCCTGAGCACCTCCCAGGCTCCAGGCAGGGATGGTTTGCACTGACCACAGCCCAGCTCTTCACTGTCCGTGGTATCACCACCCTGCAGCTTCATCTCTTCCCCCATTAAAACAAAAAAATTATTTCTCCTATGATTTTCAGCCTCTGGATTTCCTTCCTCTCGTTATTCCAACTCCACCTTGTTAAAATCTACCACACAGAGCGAATAACCCAAACTAAATTTCCTGTGCAGTGATATCACAATCACTGAACTTTCCCTTTCACCACATTTATCAGATTTGGCTCCTTTTCCAGGACGAAACCCAAAAAATCTCTGCTCCGTACACTGCACAGGGAGATAATTTTGCCTCACCTCTAGAAGCACTTGAGGTGATTCTCAAAGTCTTCCTGCAGTCCTCGCCTATGAAGTAAAGTAACCAAAATCAATGCTTCTGCCTTTTAGCACAAAATCCAAACTTCTCTGTTGACTGACATTCCCCCTTCCCTTGTCCTGCCCTCCAGCCTATAAACATCCAACCTATTTGTGGAAATTTATGTTACAGTGTTCCTTTTAACGCAGCCTTGATGTACCAAGCTAAGTTACACCTTCCAATTTGTGGAGAAGTTACTTCTAATTATGTTAAATTAGAGTCAAATTTATATTACAATGTTCCTTTTAACTAATCCTCGATTTAACAAGCTAAGTTACATATCCCAATTTGTAGAGAAGTTGGGTTTAATTATCTTGAATTAGTACCAAACTCTTTTACCTTCACATGTTTCATCCTGCAGGTTTTCTGATTGGAGTGAGGGATTTGTTTCCATACTCCAGTGTTGCCGAAAAGAGAGGTGTTATGAACCACAGTCTCAGAATCAGTGTCAAAATGTTTCAGCTATTTTTATGCTAAACATCATCTCTATGGAAACGCCACAGTTAAATTTCAGAGGAATTTTCATGGATTTCTCTTGTAGTACAGACCATCAGTAGAGTCCAGGCTAGTTTATTGGGAAAAAAAATAAGATTTTTAGGTGTCTGCACTGACTTAGTAAATATCTTAACCAAAACCATGTTTTATCTCTGTGCTTTTACTTAATCACTCCCATCACATTGTCACAGCACACACCAGAAAAAATTATAACAAAATGTAGAAAACACACTGAAATGTCCTTAAAATTAAAACACCAGCCAGGTCCAGGTTTTTCAAGAAAACTTCTGATTTTTGGCCCTTACTTTTAGAGAATAATTTGTATTTCAAGACTTTGCTCCTATGCAGCAGGGGGGGAGGCAGGTGAGCATGGCAGCTCTGGCCCATCCTGGGGGAATTTCCATTTTTTTCTTTATAATCAGTGTCTTCCCTCCCCTGATTTAATCAGAGGGAACATTCTGCAGTGCCAGTCAGCACCTCTGTGTCAGAACTAACAGCAAATCAAATCAGCACTGCGAGAGTGCTCCAGATTATAAAGATCTGCCCAGTTTTTTGCTGCCAAAAATCCCAGCAGTGACAGCAAAAGTGCTGCAGTTTGCCAAAGGCACCATATCAGCAATGTGAGTCCTGGGGAATGGAATTAGCAAGACTTAAAAATAAAATATAGAAAGATATATGAATAGCTGGGGATTGGAAAGAGGGGGGGAAAAAAAGCAATCTTGCTAACTTATAGATGTATCAATTCTTCTGAAATGCTGGCACCTGGTGCGAGAGTGGGAGGGTTCTGGGTAGGAAAGATTTTGGAGAACAAAGCAACAAACCCAAAAGTTTCAACTTAAAAAGATAAAAAAGAATTTTCACACTGTCATTATGGTTGTTATTAGTTGACGAGCATTTAGAGAAAGCAATGGCTCTAAATGATGTTATTGTATCACTGTGTGAACCAACAGATTTTACACCCTGAGACAAAAAAAACCAGCTCAATATAGAAAGAATTCTAGCGTGATTTTCCTGTGACAAGCCACAGTAAATTCTACAGAAACTCCTTTTCCTGGCTAATAAATCATATTAGTGGCAAGAATCTAAGAATCCCTGTCCTCTGCCTGAAAACCTTCTTCTCTGATACGTCTTGTCACTCAATAAACAACATTTATATCAAGGATCAGCAGCCTTGGCAAAAGCAGAGGAGTGCATTTTAAATCACAGTCCAGACTGTACAAACCGATTTCAAATCCTGCATCTCTGCAGAACAGCATCAACACGTGCTGGGCGAGCCTGGGCCAAGGAAGGGGAGACGCTGCTGTTACAAGGCAAAACAACCCAACAAACAGGTGGAAAAGCACTCCAGCTCCCTGACAAATCTCCTACTTACACACACCACACGCTCTGGCAAATGTTTTACGCAGTTTAAGGGTTTGGGCTGGTATTAAAAGCCGGATCTCCTCCCTCCAGGACGATTCTTTGGAGGTGCTATTTTTAAAGTCTCTGTTACTACTCACCTAAGACGACACCCACACAGCCAGCTAACGCCAGAAGCCTGGTGACATAAGATTGGGACATTTGCATACAAGGCTCCTCATGTATCATTTATGGGAGCTGTGCTTCCTGCTATTTTCTCCCTCCTTGCAGCTCACTTCCAGCTAATCCTTTCATCTTCTCCGATCTCCATTGTGAAGGTCAAAGCCAAGGCCATATTTCCATACGTAACCCCCAGCCAAGGTCAGCCTTTGAATTGGCCGATCAAAATTTCCCTCAGGAGGATCAAGTGGGAGGGAGCAATCCGTTCACCTACCCAAACGAACCCTGCCTAATTACTGAGCCCTCTCCACGCTGAAATGCCTGTGTTGGAAAAGAAAACACTTGTACCATATTTTTTACAGGCTCAAGGGCAAAGCTGAGCTCCCTCATGATGAAACCTTGCCTTTAAACAGCAGCCTGGATGATTTGAAGCAGTAGCTGTACATGCAATAAAACTACTCATCTTGCCTTTATTTGATTGCTTTTCCAACCCCCCCCCCCCAAAAAAAAATTGGATTGATGCACTTCAGGCCACCCAGGGCAGTTATTTGTGCATCTGGACTTTGGGTATAAATTGAATATTAAAGATCTGAATGATTTCTTCAGCGTCCTCCCTGCTCATGTTCCCTTGCTCACAGCTGGCAACGCTTGAGAGGTGAAGGATCAGAGTGTTCAACATTTCCAAATTTCACTCCAATTGCTGCTTTCAACTTGCAACAAATGTCCATGGAGAAAACAGAAAGGAAAAAGCCCCTTGGATGCTTCCAGGGATGGGGCAGCCACAGCCTCTCTGGGCACCCTGTGCCAGGGCCTCCCCACCCTCACAGCCAGGAATTCCTCCCTGTATCCCACCTAACCCTGCCCTCTGGCAGTGGGAAGCCATTCCCTGTGTCCTGTCCCTCCATCCCTTGTCCAAGGTCCCTCTCCAGCTCTCTTGGAGCCCTTTCAGGCACTGGAAGGGGCTCTGAGGTCTCTCGGCCTGCACCACGCTATCCGTCTACGAATTCTTACAGGATTTTCCTGCGCAGCTGCAATTTCTGCTTGAAGCCAGAAGGGTTTCCAGATATTCCAAACGCTCCCTCATCCCAGTCATCCCCTGGCTGTGCTGTCCATACCCTCTGATATAAGAGTTCTCCAAGTAGGATTCACAAACTGTTATCTGACAATGAAAGCCAGCACCTCTTGGAAATATATTTCTTTTTCCTCTTAAAATACAACCTAAAGGAACAGGATTCAGCTGTTTCACCTGGGCAAGTCTGGGGGAATCCTAAAATGTCATCCCCTCGTGCCACATTTCCAGGCCTCCTGTATTTTGTGCCCCTGAAAAGTTCTTAACATTGTTCATATCAGGAAAGTTTTTGCCAAGTTCCTTGCAGATGATGTTTCAGGAGCAAATAGAGTTTAGAGAAATATTTGTCATTTCCACTAAAGTCTTTCATTTCCCCAATTTTTGTTTATTTTTAACGTCTGCAAAGGATAAATAATTTCTAAGCATGCCAGGACTGTCCATAAAGCAGGGGGGTTTGGGGTTTATTTCTTTTTTTTTTTTTTTTAAAGAAGGTATTCTCAAGAGAGCATTTGTACAAACTGTTGTTAGACACGGTGGTGTAGGAGGGCTGGGAGAAGGTTTCTATTTGGAAATACACTTTGCATATCAGCAATGAATAAAACATAGCCCTTTGTGTGCACATTATATCATGTAGCATGACTAATCTTGGAATACATTCTGGCTTTTCTACATTCCAAAAAAATTAGCGGATTAGCTCGAGTTGCCATTAATAAAAGATAGACTGTCACCTTAAGGCTCAGTTCAAATGAAATAAAACATAGAGGCTTCTGAAGGCTGTTCCTGTTGGCTGCCCAGCCCGTCAGGATTAATTCCTACTGTAAACTTGGTGCCTTCATTCCAGCAGACTTGGCTTTTTTCACATTATCATTTACCATTATCTTTGCCGGTATTCTAAGAAAAAAAGATATTCAGACCTTCTCGAACAGTTTTTATAAACTCCTTAAATAATAATAACAATGCTTAGCTGAAAAGGATCATTTTAAAGGGTGTATTCCTAGAACTTTCTTTTCTGATTCTGCAGTTCAAGGCCAGGTTGGATGGAGCTTTGGGAAATCTGGTTTATGGAAGGTGCCCCTGCCTGGGGCAGGGCGCGGAATGAGATGAGCTTTAAGATCCCGTCCCACCCAAACCTGTGGTTCCATCAGCCACAGACACAGCTCTGCTTCAGCACCTCCAGAGGCTGAATATTTCACTAAAATCGGGTTGCAGAAGCCCTGAGGGGGGACAGAAAATTTGCCTGAGCAGTTCCGCAGAGTCCCCCTGGTGCTCAGGGCAGGCTCAGGGAGCAGCACCAAGTCCGGCACGGGCACCACGGACGCAGGGAATTCTCCGCTCTCCCTGGGAAAGGGAGCATCCCCCGGGCAGGTACCGGAGCAAACACTGCGCCGTAGTTGCCAGGCAACCCCCGCATCCTCCCAAATTCCTGTTCAAGTGGCTCTACAACCACTCGTTCCAAGGGCCTGGGAAACAAAGACAAGTGGAGGCTGTGCCGTGGTTTGCTCCGCAGAAGCGCGGGGGGAGCAAAACCTCAGCCCCAGGCAAGGCTCGTCCGAACACAGGCAGACACCACAAAACGAACTTCCAAAAGCCAAAGACACGCTTTCCTCACCTCACAGGCCAGCAAGGGAAGGGCTGGAGGGATGGATCAGTGCTCCGAAACCCGCCTGGGAAAGGGGAGCTGCCCCCACTGCAGCACCCGAGAGAACCGAACTCCTCTCCACTGGACCTGGTCGTCCTGATGAGCTCCAAAATATTATTTTGCTCTTGGCTGTGGGGCAGAAATGGCAGGAATTGTTACCAGCTCTTTACTGCGGGTGTCTCCAGACTGAAAATCAACCTTGGAAAACACGGAGCAAAGTTAATGTTGTACCCCAGAGGAGCTGGGCAACGTGACATCTGCTTGGCAAAGAGATAATAATTAAAAACAATAATTAAAATAAATAATTCAAAATAAATCATAATAACAACATAATTACATTCATAATAATAACAATATTAATAATCTCCCACTATAATACGTATTTCAAGGAAACCATGAAAAGGAAAAGAGGCCAAGAATTTTTCCAGACAACACATAAATTAAGAAAATTAAGTCCCCTTGATAATTAAATGGGATGTCAGCAAGATATTCTTGGTTAATTTATTTATTTGTTCTAATTGGTGGGGATTCATGACCTTAAAAAAAGAGGCAACAGCAAAGGTGGAAGGAGGTTTGGATGAAACTTTTCCATAGCACCAATACGTTTCTGAGGAAAGAAAGAAAACTCTATCTGATGCTACATTAAGAACAATCAAACAATAAAACCTAATAAAACCAAATCATCTAAAAATCAATGGAAATTTGGGCAGGCAGTCTGGTCGAAACAGCACACACGAGTTACTCAAATATGGGGATAGGGATTAAAAACATCCAAAATGATAAATTTAAAAAAATAAAACCAACAAAAAAAGAACAAAATAGAACACAAAAAAAACCCACAAAAAAACCCCACAAAAAACCACAACAACAACCCCAACTTATCAAAGCACTGAAATTTTATAAATCATTATTCAAAAGTAAAGAGCAGATTAAATAAACTCTTAAATTACATCTCCCTTAAATTGGACTAAAATACCTCAGTCTACTGAAGCGATTTGGAGCCTTTTAGGCCCAGGCCCACACTCAGACAGGATTTTAGCCAGAGAAGGAGAATAATCCATAGAAATTCTCCAGGAAAACAAACAACTGCATGAGTGCCCATTTTGCTGTCTGGAGCCTTCATTCTTCATGAGCTAATCAAATGTTTATCTCAACATCACCTGGTAAAATTGAACTTAACCAAGGCCTAAAACAATTGAAATGTCAATTCCTGTGATTTAGCAGAGAGAGTAGGTGCATGAAAAAAATCAGAAATACCACATCTCTGCCACACCTGAAGCCACAAATACAATTTTCTATTTGTGCTTAAGAGCTGATACAAAGATCAGGCCTTTTCTGCCATGGAAAGGAGGTCCAATCCTTCCAGGGGATCCCATCTGGACACTGCTTGGATTATCTGCTGACCTACCTGCAGCATCAGATCTGGAGCAAAGGAATTTCTGGTTGCCATAGCTCAGTAAAATAGAAATTATAGCATTCCAAAATAAAACAAAAAGCAATTCACAGGCAAAATAAGGAAAAAAGAAGAAGCTAAATTAGGAAATTAGTATAGGAAAAATGTAAATCTGCATCTAGTGCTGCAGTGAGGTTGAATTATACACCACAGGCTTTGTTTAGATTAACATGGTCCTCACAACCATCTGACTTATTGTGAAAATGAAGGAAAAGTGTCTGAAAAATGAAGATAAAAAATAATCAAGTAGTTTTTAAGCTACAAGTCACCTACAACTCTGATTTCTGCTGTTTGCCTACTGTCCCATCTAACCGTGGAGCTGCATCTCTCACAAAAACATACCTTGCAGTTCAGCATTGCTAATTATTTTTGTCATGAATTATCCCAGGGATCCGGATGAGATTTGTCCACAAGTTCCACCAGGAGGGATGGGAATTGGCACTGCAGGAGAAGAACAGGGAGAGGAGGGACACGAGGCAAAGGTGCAGTGTGGATATCAAGTGAAAAAACCAAGGCATTGTGATTTATTGCAGCTTTTCCAGCACCTGCAGCTCAACTTCCACCTGCCCAAGGGATGTCCCAATCCCACTAGGAGCCCAAGGGAGCTGCATTTTCAGTGTCCAACAGGAGGAAAAAAGCAGTTTTCCTTCTCCTCCAGGTGTTTCCTGGGACAGACCATCTTCGAGTCATAAAATGTGCCCAAGGCATAGACAGGAATGAAACCTGGGTGTTCAATAATTTGGGCACATGGTTTAATCATTAAATTTTAACATAAAACACAGCTCTTCCTCCAGCTCTATCCCCTGCATAAGGGAGGAAAAATTCCTGATGGCACTTCAGAGACCTACAACGCACGAGAAATGTGTAATATGCCATGGAAAAGCTCTCTTTAAAAAAAAATTAAAAATATTTATTTTAAATCAGAGTCCTGCATCATAAACACTGCAGCTGCTCCTGACCCAAAGCAAAACGAGAACAGCTCCTCTGTGGTCACCCAAGGCCCAGAGGGGTGGCTTGGACTCAGGAGAAAATCCATTACTAAAACAAGGCATTCTGGGCAAGATAAATGGAAGTGTACACTCTGTAAACAAGTCCAGAGAGGAGGAAAGGAAACCAAGGAGAAATGGGGTCCTTGGGGGCTGCAAATTCCCCCATGTCCTGTTGGGGCACTCACCACGGGCTGTCCGGCTGGAGCCGTGTGGCCAAGGGGCCGGACACAGAGGCTGGCATGGACACCACGCTCAGGACTGCTTTCAGTCAGCTCTGCTGAGGGGAAAAGGTCACCTCTGGGTTCCTCAAGTAGCTCCTTAATGTTTGCCACTCTGCTGAATTCCCTGGAAGAAGAAATCCGGAGCTCTCGCCGTGGGGACGGGGCTGAAGAACAAAGCCAAAAGCTGCCGTGTTCACTCCCCTAGTGAGAATCGTTTCCTCTTTTTTTCCAGTCAAAAAAACAACTTTGGGATGGGGAAGGAAAATCAGTAACATCACCACTATACTTTTCCAGCATTCCGCCTCCAAGTGGGACGCACAGGACCAGGGACATGACAACTCATTGGGCGTCTCTCAGAAACATTCATCGATTTTGACACTTGCACTCAAAGTTCAATCCCAGAGGACAGATCCAGGAGGAAAACTTCCTGTTCCAAAGAGCCACAGCTTTGTGTGACTTGTGTGAGAAGTTAAGTAAATTAACCCCAAGACAAGAAAAAGCCAAAGGGGACCATGCAGTTACCACAAAATTTTCCACTCCTCAAGGATTGGGAGGAGGCGCAAACACACCCCAGAGCAGCTCGTGAGTGGTTCAGGTTATCCCCATTCCTGATTCCTGGAGAAAAAAAATTTTAAAAAATTTTAAAAATCAGGGCAAGTATGAAAGCTCATTCGAGAAGTTATTTATACCTGTACACAGAGCCTGTTAAAAACTTACAGCAAATGAAATGACACAAGTGTTGGAATACCCCAACGTGCCTGCAGCAGCTCACAGCACGCTGCTGGTACGGACAGGGCATGGAGCGGGTTACAGGCACTGAATAAAGATGATAAGATAAATTTAAAAATAAATAATAAACTAAACAGATAATTCACCCACGACCAACATTTTAAAATACCAAGAGGAGCAGTTTTAGCAACTCGCTGACCTAAAGCCTCTTAGTGAAAGTTCACGGCGTGAAAAGGAAATGAAGCTTTACAACCTCCCTGCTATTTATAGTTTTACTGGGTGCTTTCATCACGGGGTTGAATTAGAGTTGAAACCTGTAGTTATATTAAGAGGTCCTGTGCCAGGGATGTAAAGAATGTTTATTCGCAGGAGAAGAGAAAGGTGGATGGAGCCAGGAGGCATAGACTGGCGTTTTTGGGAGCTGGACCAAAGTGAGAGGGGAAAAAAGGCATCCGTGAGGCAGAAGTGCCACCTTGTGATTGATCACGGCAGTTCAGGGGCTGTCTGGGGACACAATATTTGGATTGTAGTTGTCTCTCCCTCCCAAAACCTCTTCAACCTCTGGAGAAAAGATCGGAAGGCAAATCAGTTGAAAATCCACAGACTCTCACGAGTGGGTGGCACAAGCTCCCGGATCACACCAAAAAACCTGTAAATATTTCTGGTTGCCAGGATTCCTGTGTTTAACCCAACTTCTGAATCAGGACTACATTTCCTACTACACTATTTTATTATTCATCATATAACCATAAATTATCAGCAGCACATTTTAAAAAAAAATTATATCTTCAAAAAATTACCTTTCTTAAACAATTTCTGTGATTATGCACAAATATCACACGGGAAGGAATATTCCACTTCCAAATGAGAGCATTAAGAGGATGTTGATGAGTCAGATATGGAATTAAATAAAGATTCTACTCCTTGTCCAGATTATGAGAGATTTTACTAAAAGTTTAGCAAAGTTCTATCTCTGTATTGGAAATTTCCTTTTCCCACACAGGCCGTGAAATGCCAAAGGTGCATTAATATATTGTGAATTAAATCCTGAAGAATTTCTCATATAAACAACATTTTTGTGAAAGACTGACACGAGAACATGCTCAGCATATCTGCATTTCCCATTTTTGCTAGGCACATCAAGTCAACCATTCCTGTTGCCCAACTTCAAATATCTGGATGTGATTAATCAATACATAAATAACCACAATATGGCAAGAGCAGGGAATTAAGATAAATAGCAACAAAATATGACCAAAATTTTTTTTTATTATGTTCCTATTTTTAATGTAATTTTTCTTACCCATACAAGAGATTTCTTACCTTACAAGAAATATCCATGTGTTCAGATTTTTATAATAAATATTTTATTACCCTAAATTTACTCTGGCTCTAAGAGTGCACTAAGTGGGAAATAATCAGTGTATCAAGAGGGCACCACACAACAAAGGAGAAGCAGAAAAAAATGGGATTAAAAATATAAGGTAATTTTACAAAAAGTTAAATTATTTTTGTAAAGTTTGGTCCTTCAGTTGCAACCTGGACCTTCAACCTGATTGGTGAGTACATGATTGTGTTTGATTTAGCTCAGCAAAAAAAGCTATTTTTGATGAAAACCGTCTGTACACAGATGTTGTTTTCCCCTCGAAGACCGGGGTCGTAAAACCCCCCTCAAGAGATGTCACATCTGTGTTGTTTAGTTTGACTTTGCAAAGCTAAAAGAAAAGGAAAACTTAATTAGGATGGAGGAAATGTCTTCACGGGGTTGCCCTGTGCAGGGCCAGGAGTGGGAATTTGAGGATCGTGGTGGGTCCCTCCCCGGTCGGGACATTCTGTATTCCATGAGCTGTATCCAGCACCAGTTCCTTGCCTGGTTTGCAACACAAGGAATCTCGGGGTGGTTTTTTGGGTCCAACCACCAGTTCCTTGCCTGGTTTGCAACACAAGGAATCTCGGGGTGGTTTTTTGGGTCCAACCACCAGTTCCTTGCCTGGTTTGCAACACAAGGAATCTCGGGGTGGTTTTTTGGGTCCAACCATCCCCACCACTGCCAGGGCCACCCACGGCCCCAGGTGCCACATCCACACTGCTTTTAAATCCCTCCTGGAATGGGGACTCCACCTCTGCCCTGGGCAGCTGTGCCAACACTTGGCAACCCTTCCAGTGAAGGAATTTTCCCTGATATCCAACCCAAGCCTCCCCTGGTGCAACTCGAGGCCATTTCCTCTCATCCTGTCACTTTTCACTGGCAGAAAAGACAGAGTCAGGCTCAGAAGTAGATCCAAAGGCAGCTTTCCCAAATAACCTGGGAACAAGGAGCACCATGACCTCAGTGGTGCAACGTTAGTGGTACATCACATGGATGCTGTCAGCCTTTAAATAGTAAAATATTTAAGGTTATTTCTATCCAATAAGTCATTGCTAATTTGATCCATCTGCTCTGTTGGATCCAAATTACAGACCTGTGCCAGCCCATGAAAATTCAAAGTGATGCAGTTATCATTTTAGACTATATAAAGTACCCCATCACCATGGCACTCAGATTTATCCTCTCAGGTACTTAGAATAGACACGTTCACATCAGATGTGCATCAGAAAGAAACTTCTGCACTTCACTTTTTGTTCTTTCAATATTGCTACATGAACATATTTATGAAATTTCACATTGTGGATGTTTCATTAGCACCTGAATTTTCAAACTACTATCTTAAACAAAGGATGAAAAAAAACAAAATTAACAAACCCCAGTGAGAATTATACTTGGTTTTGAGGACTTTTGCACGTTATAGAGAAGCAATAACCAAATCTGCATCAAGGTTCCTTCCACTCAGGCCAGGGAAGAAACCATGCAGAAAACACCCTTTACATCCAGAATTAACTGGACACAGGTCAGGGTTAGGTGGGATATTGGGAAGGAATTCCCCCCTGTGAGGGTGGGGAGGCCCTGGCACAGGGTGCCCAGAGCAGCTGTGGCTGCCCCTGGATCCCTGGAAGTGTCCAAGGTTGGATGGGATGCACCCTGGCTTGGAGCACCCTGGGATAGTGGGAGGTGTCCCTGCCCATGGCAGGGGTGGGATGGGATGGGATTTAAGGTCCCTCCCAACCCAAACCATCCCATGATTTCATCATTTGCTTTTGCAACACAACTCTGTGGTGAGCAGATATTTTACAGACGAGGAGCTGATGCAGAGAGAAATGAAAGTCAGAAGTCCCTATGGATTTTAGATGCCAGGTGGAAACTCAAACCTTTTAGAATATTTGGCACTTTACTGAATTCAGTGCTTTTGTTACTGACTGTGGCAGTGCCTGGGCCCTGCTTGGATCTCTGGAAGGGCTGTTCCGTGACTGGAACATGGAGTAAATCTTCCCTTTATATGGACAGCAATGGAATTCCATTAAAAAAAAAAAAAAAGACATTACCACTCTGAAACAAAGAACTCCAGCAGTGGTATTTCCTTATTTTTGATTTTTTGCTTTGAAATTCAGTGAAACCCCAACAAACCCTGGTGTTCTATGTAGGATTTCTCAATAATATCTCAAAAAACCCCACAGCTCTGGAACCAAAAAGAAAGAAATTGCAATGGAAGGTCGTTACCAGGGCTGGAAGTCTGGATCCCTGATAGGAAGGTCTGAGTAACAAATCCTGGTAGCAGTGGGAGCTCCCACATGGGGCACCTCAACAGTTCTTCTGTTGAAGGAAATGAACAATAAGACACAGGAATCTTCAAATTTGGAGTCTCAGCTTTTAAGTCCTATTGGGGCAAGATTTCTTTTCTTTTTCTGCTCATTTTCTTCATTTATTTTTCCTGTGCTGACCCATCTCAACCTTCTCTCTTTCACAGATGCATCAGTTAATTCCTTTCCCACTGATTGAAGCTCCACAGGCTCAGAAGTCTTCTGATCTCCACATTTCAGTACTCTCTCCAGTTCTCCTTATCAGAGCTGCCAGGACATGTTCTTCCCCTTTTTCTTCCCTTTTCTTCAGCCCCCTCCTGCAGACAGGAGGGTTTTTTTATTCCCCCCAAACTCAAACTACAGTTTTTCAAAGGTGGATGCTTTGGGAAGACAGCAGGGACTTAGAAACAAGGACAAAAGGAACACAAAGAGCTGCTGCTTCATAAAAATATAAAAATTAACTCCTTTTTCTCAAAAGCATGAAGACACAAGAAAGTTTGATCTGCCTGATTTTTTTTTTTTTTAACAGGGAAAACAAAACATTTTCTCAACTGACATCCTCAGAAATTTTCCAAAGGGATTCCAGCAGCTACCAGCCAGGCACATTTTGCTCAAGAGATTAAATTTTTGCACATCCACACCTCAAACCTATCCCAATAACTTGGAAACATTAAGACATTTGACAGTGCTGCTCCAAACCCACCCAGCTGGCAGAGCTCCCCAGACCCATCATCCTGCATCCCACTCCAAAGGGATTAGCCCAGTGCTGCCTCTTTGCATCAAAGTTGAGAGACGGATGGAGAGATGACAAAGATGACAGAGGTTTGGCACTGAACTGCCCTTTGGCTTCTGTCAGGGTCGATGGCCAAGCAGCAGGAGCAGCTTCCCAGCTCTGGCAGGAGGTCAGGGTTAATGAAATTGGGCTTCAGCAGCACGAGGGAAAACCCTGAGCGATGGCAACAACACACAGGGACATGTGATATGAAATAACCCCAGATGCCGAGCACAACTCTTGTTGTTTCCCATTCCCAGTGATTACCTGACATCTGACAACTGGATGCATCTTTTTTTTTTTTTGGTCACAGAGCATTATTTAGGGAAGCTTCCTTTTACACCCACTGTGGGAAACAGCCTTTGAAGGGAGAAGCACAAAGCTGCAGCTCCAGCTGAACTCAGGGGCTCACCCAGACTGTCACACCTTGTACCTGCCAATTAGCAATTCAAATGCTCCAGCAATCGAAGTTTCCTTCACAAACATCCCACACGAGGGTTGGGATATGGACAGCACGCTCTGGCTTCTCTTTCTCACACAGAAAGGGAGCTGAAAGCCAAGCCTGTTACTGCAGGTCACAAGTTCCCTCCTCAATCCCGTCCCCAAGTGCTGTGCCACTTCCAGGGGTCTGGGCTCTTATCCTGGCGTGTTCACGTTGATCTGGAAGTTCATCATTTCCCATTCCATAACGTCTGACAGCCAGAAGGGAAATGGCTTCAGTTGCCGAGCCGAGTGTTTAAACTGCAGCAGATGCTGCTGGGTATTGGTGTGCAAATCCATGGAAACACGCAGGGATTTGCTTTTAAAGGGGGAAAACCACCCAGTTGTGGTTCAAATTTCAGATTGCCTCTCCTGCCACAGGCACAGCTCCACAGCAGGGCCCTGTTCTCCCGAAATAAAACATTGAAAAGCCCTCTGAGATCATCGGGTCTAAGCAATAACCCCACGCTGCTAAATTGTGCCCCCAAGTGCCACACCCACACGTTTTTTGAACACTTCCAAGGATGGGGACTCCTCCACTGCCCTGAGCAACCTGTTCAAATGCCTGGCCGTCTTTTCAGTGAAGAAATTTTCCCTAATATCCCATCTCAAACTTCCCTGGCACAACTTGAGGCTCTTTCCTCTCATCGAGTCACTTTTGCCTGGGAGAAGGGCCCAGCCCTCTCCTGGCTACAACTTCTTTTCAGTAGAGAGCAAAGATCAGTGGAAGTACATTAAAGATTATCACTCCTATGGCCAAGGAGGTGTTGTCTGAGCTCCAAAATTAATTATATCCAGAGCTACAAATCTGGGCTCCCTTGTCAGCACCATGACCTGCATGAGGCCAAGAGTTTAAGCTACTTTTATGGTACTGGAAAATAAGAAATCCATACTGTAACTAAATTCCAACACTGTTATGTGGACACTTTTGTTCCAGGATTCAGAATTAAAGATGCATTTTGATATTTGAGAACAATAAAATCATAGAATGGCCTGGGATTGGAAGAGGTCTTAAAGGTCATCCAGTCCCAAACCCTTCCAGAGGCAGGAACACTTTCCATAAGACCAGGTTGCTCAGGGCTCCATCCAGCCTGGCCATGGACACTTCCAAGAATGGAAAATTTAGTGTTTGAATTCAACAAAGACATCCCAAAAAGCAAAAAATGCAGGAGCTGTGCATTTAAGTACTGAACATGACAGAGTGAACCAGGGTACAGGCAGAAATATTCATCCTTACCTTGCCACCTTACCAATAACTCATCCAGAGTTATTTTCCATAATCCCTGGACTCGAACAGATCTTTTAATGCAGATATTCAGGTGCTGCTGCTAAGGATGGCACCGATCAGAAACATTTCTGTAAGGTATTCAGAGCTACACAGTTCGGGGTCCAAACATGCTGAGGATGAAGCCTACATGCTACTTATCCCAAAGATCCCAGTGATCCAACTGCAGATGAGATCCCCACAAGGCAAATCAGCAGTTTTCACTTGCTGAGAGGACTGGAGCACGTGTGGGTAAAAACTCTGCAGTTCTTGTTGCCTCTGTGGTGCAAAACCTGCATAACCACAAGAGCTTTTTGGCAGAAGATGAGAGGGCTCCTTCCCCATCCTGCAGGAATTTAAGAAGCAAAACATGCCCAAAATATCCTCTTGTGAGTTGTGCCTGGTCTGTGTTTCTGACTGCAGCACTGTGAGGTTCGGTTTTGAACAGAAAAGTAACAGCAAGCTTGACAAATACAGTAAATTTTTATTTTTATACCTGTTCGAGCCCAGGCCACTTCAGAACTCTGTGTTTAAAAGGTACAAATGAGCAGCCTACAAGGAATGAGTTTCTAATTTAACACAGATCAATGGGATCCAGACAGCCCCAGAACTACAGCTGCTCTCAAGCTGGGCTTAAGAATAGATCAGTAACTCTTCTTAACCATCAGTATTTATTTGCAAAGCTTGCTGGAGTGTAAAATGGAGAAAGCTGAAGCTCCCATAAAACTTGTGAGTTGAAGAAAGGAAGAATCAGAAAAATAATTGGCTATAAATATGCCATATGGATTTTTCTCTTTTTTGAGGATTTTTATGGGCTTGGATGAGCTTTCGACATATAAAATTGAGAAATATTCCCCTTCCACTTACTTTAGGGAAAAAAAATAAACCTAAAAATTGTTGAAGGAGTAAATAGAACCAATACCCAAAAGCCATAACAGCAGAAGTATTGCTTAATAACCTACATGGATTTTAGATCTTTCCACATCACTTTGCCAGGCACCACAATTCCCAGGCCTTGCAACACTGCTGATATTTCAGGATGCATCTCTTTAATGGAAACAGCAAATTTTGGGGGCAGCTGGAGGCACAAGTGGCTTGGATGTAAAGTTTTCCTGCTCCTCATCCACGTTCATGATCCAGCATCACCCTCAGCCCTCACGTGCTGCACTGCAGATTTAAACTCACTCAGTTAACCCTGGTTTAAAAACCATAATTCCAAGGAAATCTCCTTTTTAATTAGATCTGACCCTGCTGGTTCAAGCGATATGGATTTAAAATCCCAGGAAATCCTCCCAGCCATCACTCAGCCCTCTGGAAAGCTGAAGGATTCACACACAGGGGCTGCCCCAAATTCTCTGTGGCAGCACCACAGACCCAGGACACTCCAGGGATGCAGTGCTGATGGATGTGAGGAGTCCCACCACAAGCAAATTCCCCAAATCTTTCAGCTTTGTGCAATATCCAATAAGAAAGCCCATAATAAAGCAGTCTCTAGTTAACTATGCTTAATTAGCAACCAGATTAATCTACATTTGTTTATTCCAATTAGATCATTAGCTGAGTGCTCATAAAGAGCAAAAAACATTAAATTTCTTCAAGTCAAAGAGTGAAGAGAAAAAAATGTTTGCACGACTTCCAACCCCCTAAAAGATGCTAAAGATCTCTGACTGCCAATTATCACTTTTCTTGGAATCCCATCCAGGATCCAAGGCCTTGGGAGAGATGATTGCTTCTGGTTTTCGTTACATATTCCCCTAAAAAAATAACCCACAGTGAGGAATATAATCAAGCTATGATATTTAGAATTTGAATGCAGCAGTTACTTCAGCAGGTCAGTGTGCAGCATAATAAATAAAAGTGGCACAGAGTAACCACCCTTGGAAGAGGAGAGGTCCATAAAAAACATGGAATTAAATGTGCATTTAAAATATCTGAGGTGCTCCTCTGCTGACCTCACCCAGGTGGAAATGCCTGAACTCCAATTAGCTCCAACATTTAATAAATAGGAGGGACATTCCCTCCCAGTCTCATGCCCATCTCAAATGGCAGCACTGGGGAAACTGGTGGAGACTGATGGATCATGGAATCCCAGGATGGTTTGGGATGGAAAGGACCTTAAATTTCACCTCATTCCAGCTGTTCGACATCTCACTGTCAAGCCACAAAAGTCTCAGCAAGAATGGCCAGAAAAAGGGCTGGAATACCAGTGTTTCCACTAAAAGGGGTGAAAACACAAAGATGAGCAACAGCTAAGCTATCAAATTATTTTATTTCATAGAGGCTTTTCCCTTTTTTCTCATGGAAAATGAAACGTTTTCACCCTCTAAGGCTGCAGTTCCAGCCACCTGTGGAGCAGCTGGAGCACACCTCACCTCTAAACCTTCCCGTAGTGATAAAAAGGAGTAATTCCAGTGCAGCTGAGCCAAGTCTGTTGTGTAAAACCATCCAATATTCTGCATAACACATCAAGAATAAACTTGACAACCCCCCAAGCTCCTGTACCATCCTCTAAACGTGAATTTTATTGGCAGGGTCTCTCCCAGCACTGGCCCAGTGCTCTCAAACACACTTTGCTTCTCCCTTTATTCACACATGGTGGGGGGGTTTCCTGCTTTTCTTACTTTGATTGTCTTTTTTGGCTCAGAAAATTAAATTTCATGAAGTTGGTCCTTATAGATTGAATGCTTTGTGCTAAACAAATGGTTCTAGGATTTGCTGGTGCTTTCAATAAATTAGAACTTGATGTTCAAGCCAATATTGAACTGACACAAATTAGATTTACCAAGCAAATTTTTTTCCAAAAATATAATCTTATCGAACAAGTTCTGTATTTTGCACCTGTCAGAAAATGTTTATTGCTTTATTTCATTAGCATGTCCTGTCAACCTTTAATTTTAAATTGCCTGGCACAACAGAAAAGACATTTTGCTAAGAGAGAACTTACTTTTCATGGGAAGAAACATCAGTTAATATGGAATGAAATATCACTTCAGGGTCTTTTCTTTTTTTATAGCCACTTGGACCACGATTTTTCCAAATTATTTAAGTGTTTAAAATACAAGTGGAGGTTTGTGTAACAGAATTTGTCAAGCCTGAATAATAATAATAATAATAATAATAATAATAATAATCTGTTTTAAAACAAATGGATTTTTCAGTTCTTGCTCTTTTGCAAATATGATTTTCCTTCAGAGGGTGGGGGTGTTTGTTGGTGTACATTTAAAGGAAAGTTCAAAACAAACATGAAAACATAGTTGTAAACGTTGCTGCTATGGGAGATTTTTCATTCTAATGGATGAAATTAAATCCTTTTTAAATCCATGAAAAATAGCAGACTTTTCACAACTCATTGTGCCCAAGAGGGAACACCAGCCCTTCCCAGTGCTTGGCAATCCTGCTGTTGGGAAGAACATTCAAACTACAGGCACCTCCTGTCTGAAATCCACTTTTTCCATGATTTCCAGGTCTCTTGCCAAGACCAGAGCAAAGGAACTATTCTGGGGAGCAGGTGGGAACATCCCACCGGATCAGGAGATTTGCCACCTGTAGGGGACTTTGGGCACCAAGGCCACCACCAACACCCACACAGCACTGGACTAGAGCCTGAAGCACCCTTTGAACACCCTAAGGGGAGGAAAACTTCATTTTATTTTTAGGATTCTTGGTCAGAATCCCCAACTTTCCCCTAGAAGGGAAAAGCATCTCTCCAGCACGGTGTCATTGACTTGAGTCATTTACATTGGTCAAAAACGCAGCTCCTTTTTAAGTGTAAAAATAGAACAAATGGGTTTTTGAGTCATTTACATTGGTCAAAAACGCAGCTCCTTTTTAAGTGTAAAAATAGAACAAATGGGTTTTCATCATCCACAATAAATTACCTATGTATTTTAGACCACAACGATCTCATTTCCATGAACTGGTGATGGTCAATCACTGAAAACCAAAGCCTGAATATTACACTTGATGAAAAAGCTGCCAAAAGCCCTCGTTAACTCCTGAGGGTTTGATTTCACCCACAGCACCACATCAAGGGAGTTCTGCTTGTTGCTGCTAATTTTAATTACTGCCTGCTTGCATTTCTTTAAAGCGCAGCCAGATCTGCCTCAGACACAACATTCTCCAGGTTGTCACTCATTTCCTGATCCCAAAGCTAATTGGGAGTGCTTTCGGAAAGGAAATGCTCCTTAGAAATGCCGTGTAGATAAATGTCCTTCAGAGCTCATAACCAGCCTTATACTCATCAAGTACCACAGATTTTGGTATAAATCAAATCAAATTGCATCCCTAACAGGCTGCTGAGACCACACAGATGTCACATGCAAAAATGATATGATATTATGTTCCTCCAATGTTTTCCAGCCTTGAAAACCCCAAACCTAGTTAAAATTTTTAGCAAAGGTAGCAATAAGAGGGGAAAAGGATAAAAAGTAAAGACTCCCAAGGCTGAAGAAGTACATCAAGGTGCCTTCTCCAACATATTTTGACTTTCCTATTATTACCTTTAGAAATCATTCACACACAAACACCAATGCCCAAAATTAGGGTCACTCAGCCCCTATTGCAGCTGACTGTAAATAATCTGCATTTTTTGTTCCAATGTGCAACAGCATGTACTTCAAATGTACCTTGCTGTATATTTACTAAGGTTTGGAAAGTTTCATCAACCAATAAGCACACAGGGGCGTTCACGCTTTAAAGACAAGGAAAAGAAAATAATTCCTTTCTACTTCTAAAACTTTCAAGAGCCCAACTTCCAGGCTTGGCCACGCCAGCCCTGCTGCTGTACACGTAGTTTTATTTATTGCTAAACTCAAGGTTTTCATATGATCTCCTGCATGCTGGGAGACAGGGCTGGAAAAAAAAGAGCAGTTACAAGGAGCACTAGGATTTTTCCATTTTTCTAATCACAGTTTTTATACTAAATTCTAATACTGCGCTTGCCCTGCCAGTGGCCTGCGGATGGAGCTTTTTGCTGTCGCCTCTTCAGCACTGGGGTTGATAAGAGAACCGTGGTGTTTAATCTTTACCTGACCCCCACACCTCTCGTGGCAGTGTCCAGCCTGATAAGGACTGATAGGAAAGCAAGGCTTCAGCAGGATCTGTTGGCTGCATTTGCCCAAAGCCATCATCAGGTTCCCATCAAATTCCCTTCCCCATTAGCGCCGTCAAGCAGCGCCTGCCCAAGGCCTGAGCCACCGCCTTCCCATCAAGTGTCACAATTTATTGCAAGCCCTGTGACACAGGTCTAGTTACACCTGCAGGAGCAACATCCTCCTCAAATCGTCAATTTGTTGTTGATGGACCCGTGGCAAAGAGGTCGATTCTGGAGAGGGGAACCAGCGGGCAAAGCAAAGGTGTTTCCCTCCAGAGGGAGCAGAAGATTTTACTGCCGGCCCCTTTCGACGCTCCTCGAAGCTCTTGGGAGGGGAGATTGCTTAATTTAATGTTCAGCCAAATGATCCAGGCTGAAAGGGTTTCCTGGGCTGCGATAAGGCCTTCTCAAAAATGTAATTCTCTAATTTCATCAGGTGCCGCCGTTTTCGGGGACAGATTTAGAGGGCAACTGGTTGGAGAGCAATTTGAAAGAAACAGATTTGACATGGTGTCAATCTACTGCCAGGCTGAGTGGCATCTCCCAGGAAAACAATTGAATTTAGGGATGCAGCCTGCTTGTTTTAATCTCCTCTACCTCGCTAGGCTAAAGCACTCTTTTACATAAGCAGCAAATATATTCAATATTTGATGATGCGCCATTTAAAATTTGTCCTTCCCCAAGGAAAATAACTCCAGGCTTTTAAAAAAATCAAGACTGGAAGCTCAACCTTTTCCCCCTCCTCCCCCAGGATGGTATGAAAGGTCATACCAGTCACTGCCATTCTAAATTTGATTTCCCTCCTTGATTTTATAAGAACACTTAACTTCACAAAACATTCTGGGGTAGGACACAGATTTAAACAGAGAGAGAAGATCCCTCACCCTTCAGGTGCTTCCCACCAGAAGGATGGTCTGCGCCATGTTCTTTGCTGGTGAGCTTGGAGGGGAGCAGGAGGATTTTGTAAAATGTGTATTGGACACAATTTATGCTTCAGGACATTTTCAGATTAGAAATTAACTCTTAGAAGTTAATTGGATATATCAAAAAAATTGAATCCTCATACAACATCTAGGATTGAATTAAAATAGTTCAATTTTTAAAATATATATTTATATGAGACTAATCAACAGGAAGAATCCAGGCCTATAGGAATGATATATAAGAACACTTGATTTCCAAACTTCCTGATATCAAAACTGCTTAAGAATATTTATCATTATAATCATTGCACGGCCTTGTGTGGTAGAAAAACTCCTCACTTGAATTCATTAAGTAACTTTATGGAAGGTGCAAAAATTTTAAAATCTTTTCCTTTTCCCAGGCTGGGCTGTTATGTAAGGAATACAGCCAGACTACACTGAAATTAATTACATGTCCAGCAGGAATTTACTGGCTATAGCACGAAGCCCTTGTGTTTTGTTCTCTGTCAAAGACCATGGTCTGAGTAGCCTGTGATGTTAAATGTTCAGACAGACTGATGGGACAGGGGGTGGCTCAGCACTTCCATGTCAAGGGACATGTTGGAGTGCAGGGAAACAACCGACCCTTGGAACTGCCAGCAGAGAGGCCACACAACGTCCTTGAGGAGTCTGCCAAGGAATTCAGGCTCATTTGCCACCAGTTTACCATTTCTAAAAGCAGTTTATAGTTTTAAAGAGAGATCTCCCCGTGGCTCCCAGCAACTCCCTGGAGAATTCTGAATATCTCCAGAAAAAAAAAAAATTTAAATATTCCTTAGTAGGAGATGTATTTGGGTAGTTTCAGAAGCTGATGGTGGTCCTGAGGAGAGACACAAGGACAGACATCCCTCTGGGTGTGTCTCTGGTGGGCACCTGAACACTGGTACACATACATGGGAGCTGAAAGGCAAAAAATCACTGAAAACAGTCCCAGCGGTGCAGCTTTGAGTTGAGTTTGGAAAGTTGGTAAAAGTAATTTTTTAAACTTATTTTTCTTTCCCTTTTTTAAGCCACAAGGAGGCCAGTCACATTTAAATTCTGCTTCTGGCTTGCAGGGTGTCTGAACACCGAGAGATCATGACTTGATGCTGCTACTTTGATGATGGAAGAGAATTTTCTATTTCACTCGTCCAAGTTTGACTCAATCTTCTGGCTCTGCAAGTAGATTAGTTTATGTTTCTAAGTGCACAAACACACTATTAGTAGCAATTTCTGTTCTCAGGGGCATTTGATGCGGCCAAAATAAGGAATATAACACCAAGTGGAGCACACAGGAACCTGCCTCACTTGGTTTGAGGGCACAAAGCCTTCACAACTGGCTCAGTCACAAGAGCAAGGAGGGACTGGAGAGGGCAGTGAAGATCCCTGGCCACTTCTTCCTCCTTCCTGAAAGGGAAGTTTTCCAGCCCTCAGGGAATTCTACAGCAGAAGGTTTAACTTCAGCCGAGCATTTAATTTAAAGCTGGATTTCAGGGCCCTCTAATAAAGGCTGGCTAATCTTACAAGGAGTTGCTGCCAGCCTGAAAAGGTTAAGAGACAACATCTCAGACTTTCAGTTGCTTCCCTGCTGCTCCTGACCCCACTCATTGTTAATATTAACTTGTCATATTTAGGAACTGTGACTCAGCCTTCCCTCGGCCAGCCAGGAAGGAAGCCCTGTCCCTGGGGCTCCCCAGGAGCCCTGTCTCTCACATCCTAAGCCCAAGATAAAAAAATCTTTGTGGCAAATATGTGGGGGTGTATTCAAAAAGAACCCTGAGCTTTTATTCCACCACCCATTCAGCACTGAGGGTGCAGACTGCACCAGAGCCTTCCCTGGGTACAGATGTGCCATCCACCACTCTAAATTCCTCCCTCAGGGAAGAAAAGAGTCCCTTATCCTGTCAGAAGTCCTTGGAATAGGCAGGTGTGACCTTTCCTAAGTGTTGGAGAAAGGCTTGTAGCACAGAGCTTTCCTCAGAGTGACAGGGGACAACCAGCAGGTCTGGGATTTGGGCTGGGACGAAAGGGACAAGCCACAACCATCTGTTCCAGCTCATCCTGTGCTGTTTGAAATGGATGAGAGGAGAAAGGACATTAATGCTAAGAGCCCTGTGAGATGGGGTGCATCTCAAATCCCCACGCCAGAACACACATCACATATTGTTTCCAGCACTGTAATTATCTGATAAAGTTATTAAGCATCCCCCTGAGGTGCCATAAAGCATTCACACTTCCCACCAAAGCAATCTGAGCCAGAGCCAGATATTAGTCAGCAACTGGATGCTGCTTTGGGAAAAAAAGAATTTTATCAGGAGAGTCATTTTCTTGTCTTTCTGAGACACTTTAGGTTTGCAAGGGGAGGTTGAGTTGGCTGCACTCAGCCCTGCTGAGGAACACAGCACTTTTATTTTAGCACATAAAGGGAAAAGAGCAAACACTGAACATGTACACAAGGGTAAGGGTCTCACATCTGCCTCCACCCCACACTGAAACCTTATTAAGGGGAGGATAACCAAGTTACCATGGATTCACCCCAAAATAAAGAGTTGGTGTTCAAGGCCAGGCTCAGAGCAACCTGGTGTCCCTGCCCATGGCAGGGGGTGCAACTGGGTGGGCTTTAAGGTCCCTTCCAACCCAAACCATCCCAGGATTCCACGATTAAAGAAGTGTAGACATAAGGACGCCAAACCTCAATTGTTTTGTCAGTTAAATAAATAACGGGGCATTATTACTGAGACAAAAGAAAAATCGCAAATACGGCCAATTCAGAGTCGAACAAAGCTACCCTAGAAAATAAACCAGCACCTCTTTAAGAAAATTCCTATCTGAGGAGGTTCCAGGAGTCCTCCAGACACTGCTCATCGAGGATGTTGCCGCTGACCGGGTGCCGATGACCTCCCTGCCCTGACCAGTGCAAGCAGCAGCGCAGCTCAGGGCGGAGCCGGGGCGGCTTCCTGGGGACAGAGGGATGGACGCGCTCACAAGCTGGCTCTGCAACCATTCCCACATTGCACACCTGCCCCTGCACCCACATCTCCTGTGAGGATGCTGCTCCAGGAGGTGCTGGGAACGGGCACACGGAGCAGTGGGATCATTGCTGTGTGCCAGGGAAACACCCACGGGTGACCCCTTCCCAAAACTCCTTATCAGCACAACTGGAGCACCAGAGGGAAACACCTACAGGTCACTTCTGGCTCAGCCTGCATTTTTTATGTGCTAATATTGACACAGCTACAAATACACATTTCCCTCCTCACCTCCAGCAGGCAGCAAACAGAAGGGGTGACTTTGAGCCTTGTTTACCAGGGAGACCAATTTCAATTCTCCTCTCCACTCGTCTCTTATCTCTGTTTCTTCCCTCATATCCATATTTACCCTCTGCTCTGGCACCTCAGCAATGTGTTAATGGATAATTAATGTGCCATTCAGAGCTTTCCCAAGCATCACTCTGTGGGGGCCTTACGACACACACTGACCTGTCCTCCCCATTCCCAACATCCCCACTGGATTAATCCATCTGGATTTTAGCTTTCTGTCTTATTTTTCTTTTTAAGGCCAGTTTTTATCATTCTAACAATCTCTGGGTTATTTTAAAGTGAATCCTACACCCAAACACTGCTTTGCCCCACCACATCTAAGGCCAGAGTGGCTGCTGGAAAACAGAGTTGCAGAGGAGCACTAAAGCATTCTGAGCTATAACATTTATACTTGTATTTTATCATTTCACATATGGAGATATCACCTAATTGTCAACAGACTAACAACAATTCTCATCAAGGGCCTCACCCATAGCTCTTCAGAGTCAATGAGACCATTCTATTGCCTTCAAATGGCTTTGGATCACCCCCAAAAGTAAAAAAAATACACCCAAGATAAATTGCAAATTGTCTCATTAACTTCTCCAAACGTCTTTTGAACCACTTCCAGAAAAATAAATGAAGGGAAAAAAAAAAAAAAAAAAAGAAGAAGTAGTCAACCACTCCAAGAACACGACTCAAGTAAAAGAAGAAATAAAAATAAAAATGTACCGCCCAGAGTAGTAGCAAAGTTATAGCAGATAAAATATAATCACATATTGCAAGTGACTCCTAAAAGCCGGGGAGAACAAATTGTGCCATGAGGCTGCCCTTCAACCCTTTCTGCCTCATCTCTCAGCCTCCCCTTGCTGTTCACTTGTGTCACGTGGGGAGAATCCACACAACCATTATCAGAAATAACCACACTTTTCCCCATCTGCACTCGCTCCAAGCTGAGCAGGAAAATAAAAAAAGGGAAAAACAAAACCCCACACAACTGACAAAATAGTTACATCAACAGATGTGAATTCTGATTTAAACTGCCACTTTTCTTCCCTGGAAGTCTTTGTTTTACTGAGAGCACGTGGACTCACATAAAGTTTCTTTCCCACAAGTATAGAACAAAATTCTTGCAAGCCAAATACAACAAAAACATCCATAATAGGTTCCCAGTTCCAAGTGTTTTCAGATGGAAGGAGCCTAAATATCTGTAAGAATCCTACCTTGAGCTTAGAATTCAGCATCTGGGGTGCAGCAAATGCTCTGGGCAGCTGATGTGCCCCAGCTGTGATTTTCACTTTATCACAAGCCTAGAATTGGTTAATTTGAACCTGTCTTACAAAGCAAAAACATTAATGCCACTGTCCTGAGTATTTGCTGTTCAGTGCTGCAATAAAGCCCTGTGCTGGGTGGTGATTATGAAGCACGATTGCCCTTGTAATTCTAATATCTGCTTCCCTTCACTGACAGCTCTCCCACCAAATAAAGCCAACAACGAGGGAGAAGACTCGTTAGCATGACAAAATTAAAATTATTAAAGTGATCCACGGTATCACCCTGCTGGATTTTGCATCAAACCCAGGTTTGTTGCACAGTTTTTCCCCCGGTTTGGGGAACAGATTGTGCCAACCCCACGCCGTGGCTCAGCAGAAGGGGAGTGCACAGAGAACATCAGTCTCCATTTGTGACTTAAATGGTTCTGATAGAAAATTGAGATCTGCAATTTTAAGGAGGGAGAGGCCGCATAAAAGCAACCAAAGCCCAACTATGATTGGTTTTCTATGTTGTCAAAAGTCTGTGATCTTAAAAATACTGCAGAACAAAAGGATGGAGTAGGAAACGCAGCTATTTACAAAATACAGAGCAATTTCTTACTGCTTGCACTCCAACAGCAAAAACCAAGATATGGTGGTGAAAAACACCTCAGTTTAATCACACATCCTGAGGTGATAGCCCTGCTTTTTCTGCTGCGTCAGGTTGGATAACTTTGTTCCATCTAGGTAAGACTTGCCATCTAGTTTGAGTTTCTCAATACATTCTTCCCTTCTCTCCACACTGTAGCCCAAAAAATAGACATTAACCACTGGGTGCCAAAGTCCAGCAGCAAAATTCACACCAAGTTGACGATTTTTGAAATATTTTGGCAAAAAATTAAGCCAAATTATTTTGTACTTTCACTTCATTAAAAAATTTATTCCAATGCCTATCCCCCCCAAAAAAATACATTCAAGTTTCACTCCACAAGCTCTCCTGCTGTCATAAAATAGATAAATAAAGAAAGAATTTTTACATGATGAAAAAATTCGTGTAGCAAAAGCCACAGAAATCTTCAGGAGGCGCAGATAAGTGTTGCCTTCTCTTTGTGAAGCACCAGAGGCTTGACCCAATCCTTTTCCAAAGGACAGGTTTAGCTCCCAATCCAAGATTCCTCACCAATTCCGATTTCTCCTCCAAGAAGGAGGGAAATCAACTTGAAAAAGATGTAGTAGGGATGGCTCTAGACAAGGATTCCAGTCATTACAGAATGTAATTATTCCCTTTTTTTTTTTTTTTTATCTTGTTCCCTGCATGGAGCTTGGCCATGGGCTGGAATCTCTAAATTAAATATTCATAACCACAATAGCTGCACAATAATAATAATTAATTACTTTTCCCAATAAAAAGGCCCCCCTGATGTGCAGCCAGCTGTCCCTGAGGAAAGAACAGAGAGCAAAACCACAGGATTATTTAGGCTGGAAAAAGTCTCTGAGATCATCAAGTCCAACCATTCCCCCAGCACTGACCCACGTCCCCAAGTGCCACATCCACAGGGTTTTTAAATCCCTCCAGGGATGGGGACTCCACCCCTGCCCTGAGCAGCCTCTTCCAACATTTTTGTTAAGAAAACTTGTACCCAGCCTCTGGTTTTGGTGTTGATCAAAGGTTCATCCCTCAGCCACAGGTTGAGGCTGCACTTTGCACCTCCACAGCCTTTCCAAACCAAGTGTTTTGTGTATTCTCCTCTGCCGCAGAAAAGCCCAGAAATTCAGTAAATATAAATGACCAAATAAAAAAGGAAACCTATTCAGAGCCTGCAGCAAACCACACTCCAGGGAACTCCTAACTGCTTCTCAGGAGAACTGGGTAAAATATCTGTATGGATCATGTCATGATGAATTACCAGCACTTTTTTATATGTATGTCACCCAATCCTAACATTTATTCCCTTTATGTTGCAGCTTCAGTTTTAATTTGATCATCCTCGCTATTTTCTCCACATCCCAAACACCCTTGGGACTCTTTAAAAATAACATATGTATTCAAGCCCAATTCACATGAAAACCCCACAGATAAATCCAGGCCAGCAGTAAATAACAATTGACTTCTCCCCTCCGATGCTAGAACTGGATTTATCCAACTCAAAAAAGTCCCAGTCTGCCTGTCCAAGATCTCCACTTTCCACCCTTTCATTCCAGTGCAATATTCCCTTCTAATGGGCTTTATTTTTGCACTAAAATGGCTCAATTTGATGGCAGGATAATTTGTGCTTAATCAGGATCCCAAAGAACTTTATAAAACAGAATTAGTTTTGCCAGAAACTGAGGGTAAGATGACAGATGTTTTCTTGAAAACTTCTCTCAAAGATGATTCCTGTTTTGAGCAACAGTGAGAAGTTTTAGCAAATAACTTCTAAGTCGAGGATGACATCAAATTGATTTTCAGCCCAAACCATTGTGGGATTGAGACATTCCTTCATACAGATGAAGGCAAGGACACCCAAACCAGACATGATTTTGTTTTCCCCCGCTCACACGTGTGTGCCTGGCAGTCAGACACAGAAATTCCAGTGTTTATGAGCTGGACCACAGGAGTTTACACAGGATAAACACCGGGCATGTCTAAGGCCATGGAATGGTTTGAGTGGGAAAGGACCTCAAAGCTCATCCCATCCCACCCCTGCCATGGGCAGGGACACCTCCCACTATCCCAGGGTGCTCCAAGCCCCGTCCAACCTGGCCTGGGGCACTTCCAGGGCTCCAGGGGCAGCCACAGCTGCTCTGGGGACCCCGTGCCAGGGCCTCCCCACCCTCACAGGGAGGAATTTCTCCCTAATATCCAACTAACCCTGGCATTTGTCAGTGTAAAGCCATTCCCCCTTGTCCTGTCCCTCCAGGCCCTTGTAAAACATCCCCCGTGAGATCTTCCCTCACCCACACCAGGAGCACACCTGGCCACAAGGCCTCCACGAGGCTGGAGCCTACCTCTCTGCAAACATGGAACTTATCCATTTATCCTCTGCAGTTGGACACTTCCTACTGTCAAGGTGACCAAGAGAGGCTGCATTTGATTCACCACCTGAAAGCAGTTTGCAGAATCTGCCAGGGAGATGTGAAACCACAGCTCAGCAGAGAACACAGGGCAGCATCTCCTGTGCATTTGCCCAAGAGTTGATTTCATTATCCATCCCGACCGAAAAATGGGATTGTAAATTCTGCTCTAAGGGCCCCTTTCCTCCAAGGAACAGCGTCCTGTGCTCTTGTCAGCAAATCCTGAGCTGGAAAACTCTCAGCAGCAAACTGAGGGGAGCTGGGGGATGGACAAGGCGGTGCCCTTGGAGCCCAGCACAGAGCAGAGGCCGTGCTTGGAAACACCGAGTTGAGCTGCTGGAACCATGGGTGAGGGAGGAAAAGTGATAAGCAGGGTCAGGAAACCCGGATTTATCCACAGCAAAATAAAGAAACACTTCTCCCTCCAACCCAGCTGGCAGCCAGGCACAGGCTGAGAGACTGAACGAGGAACAGTAAGAACAGATATTTTATATTCCTAACATTCACTTTTATGTTGATGTCATAAATATTAATAAAGAGAATATTCATTACAGACATATTGGCCATTTTTCCAGGCTTTCTGCAAATTGGGATGGTTTAAAATTGCTCCCCTCACTAGGGTGAAACAGGATTTTGAAAGGTGCCAATAATGACACAGAGATGGAACAAGCAGCTCGAGGAGAGGGGCAGTTGAGTTTTGTCTTGAATTTAGATGTAATTGCAGCCTCACACTTGACTTTGAAGGGAACATATAATAAAAACATAATTTATAGTAATAATATCCAACAAATTATTTCAGCTGTATCCTAAAAATGCATCTTGTACACAAGCAGAGAATGAACACCGGGAGATGTGCACACTACTCTGCTTTATTGATTAAATATCTATTTTAATAAGCCTGTCTTTTCTGACTTCAGATCATAAATGCACGTTAGCTACATAAAATATAACAGAAGGATATTAAACTCTCCCTATCTGAGCACTTTTCCACATAGAAAACCTTTTGGAAAGCAATTGTTCCCAAGGAAGTTTGCCCACATCATTTTTGAAGCCTTGGCTCGAGTTTTTATGGCTTGTCTGGGAGACTCAGAAGAGCTCTGGAGATCAAACGTCAAAGTCTTCCCCTCAATTTTGAAATTTTACTATTTAATTGTAATTTCTTACTGCCCATGCACATTGCTCGGCACTGACCCTCAGGATACCCTTTCCAACTCAGGATATTCTGAGATTCCGTGATTTCACACCAGGAAAATAAAGGCTGGACACTGGGGCACCGCCATACCTCCCTCAGCTCTCCTGCCTGCTTGGCTGCCTTGCCACACCACCCCCTCCAAAAAATTAAAAAAAATAAAATAATAAAATCACTGTTTGAGGGCAAGATTTCCCTTCTCTTAAATATTTTTTTCCAATATCTGGACTCCTATTCAAAGTAAATTTTAATTTACCTGATAACAGATCTGTTGTGATTTGCCCTCTTCTCTCCCATCGAGCCCAAGGAGAGCAATAACGGCAACTCACACCCTTAATGTCCCCAAATTCCCCTTTGTTTCTTCACACCCCCAAATTTCCCCCCATTTCTCACCCTCGTGGATCCAAAGCTTCAGGCATGGAAAGCTGATTAACCATGCCCCCCTCCCCAGCCCATTTTCCAAGAGTTCAGCATAATAATCTAAAGATCATCCCTATAAATCAGACTCTCCTTTTTAATTGCAACGTCTCACTGGGCCTTTCTAATAAATATTTTTAATTCATTAAACAAGTCCCATCCAAGTATCACCTTGGGCCTTTTAAACACTTCAGGATTTAAAGTGTGAGCCTGTCTTAGATCAAGAGCCCATTTGGGCTGGGCTTTGTTGACTTTGGAGTCCTCGTTGGGTTTAACGAGGTTTCATCGCTCCTGGCGAGGAGCCAATGCTGAGATTCCCATTTCCCATGGAAAAGAAGGATTGTCTCTGGTTTCAAACCATCCCTGGATAACTTGGAGGAGTTTCCTGTTGGCTGGCACCCAAACTAAACATCTCCTGAAGGTTCAGGTGCCATCACAGCTGGGATAGGTTGCAGAGAGGGTTTTGCAAGGCTCACCCCCTTGTCTGGGATCAGAGACAAGAACAGCATAAAATAATCCCCTCCAGCCCTTAGGATGCACAAGCTATTCCCAAAAATTCCCTGTAGGTCAGGTGGTCTAAAACTTGAGCTTTGAGAGCAGAATCACAAAAAATGATCATTTCTAGGAGTTTCCAGGAGTTCCTGTAGACACCTTGGCCAGCGGCTGCGACAACTATCACTGGAAAGATTCAGGGAGGAGAGGGAAAATAAGACTCATCCCAGATTTTTTTCCTGCCTTGAGACAAAACTGCTTATTTTAAAGTGTTCTGGGGTTTTAGTTTCCAATAAAGCAAATTAAAATGCAAGATCTCAAGAAAAAAGGCTTCAAATTGACTTCATCTCTCCCCATGGTTTGTGAAATGTGTGGAAATTATCAGGTACAAATTAATAACTTATCCATAAACTCTCAGACAGGTTAAATCTTCATAATATTTTACAGTGCCTTTAAATTCTAACACATTACACTCCCTAATCACTCATACTTTTGAATTTTTGTAGTCTTGCCAATTCTGCAATATTATCATAAAATAAGCCCATTTTAAGACTTATTTCACTGCCATTTTTGCATAACAGCAGTAATCTCCACACCTATTAGAAATAACAATTTGGGAGGAGGTGAGGGCTCCCTTTTCATTCCCACAATCCCATTTCTCACCCCAATTTTATGAACAAAGATGCAGCAATCAAGCAGGTACCCCAAGCTGTCCTTTTCAACTCCCATCAATACAGATCATGAAAAAGCAAAAATGAAATCAATAAAAAACCCTGTAACAGAAACCTCTGTATGAGCTTATAATTTTATTATTTAATTTATTTACTTAATATCAGAACTGGGGAAGGAAGAAATGTTTTATCTTCCTAATAAGTATTGGCATTCTGGGTTCTGTGTTTTATTCAGAAAAATTAAGTCAGCTTTAGCAGTGCAGTAAACATGGCTTGGACCCTGAAATTCTTCCAAAAAAATGGGAAAAGGGAAAAGTGTTGACAACAATAAGTGGCAAAGTGAAATTTTATCAAAGTATCTTGGCCCTTCTCTGAGGAGTTTTTACTTGCACAAAAGAAATGCAGCTCAACAGAAGTGTCCTGGTACAGAAGGATCCTGAACCAAAGGATTTAACTCAGATATTTTTCTTTAACACAAGGATGCTGTGAGATAATGATGAGCAATTAAACAAGATTTAAGTGAGTTCTTATGAATTCATGTCTGACCTTTGCTGTTCTAACAGCTACTCCCTCAATATTTTTAGGTATTGAAAGCAATGTTTTAATTAGAAGAGCAAGTGTTTTATGTGGAGGGGTTGGTATTTCTTATCTGATTAAGTCCATTTTTAAGAAATGGGCTGGGCTGCTCAGCTTTGTACTGGTTGTGATTATCATGGAATAGTTCAGGCTGGAAAAGCCCTCTCAGACCATGGAATCCAACATTCCCTCAGCACTGCCAAACCCACCATGAACCACATTCCCAAGTGCCACATCCACAGGGTTTTTAAATCCCCCCAGGGATGGGGAAAACCCTTTCCATGAAGAGATTTTTCCTGATATCCAACCCAAACCTCATCCATACATCTTTTAAATATTTGGAGACTCTCACTTACAATCCCAGCAGTCAAATCCATCACCAAATTTGACATGGAAAGCAGCACATCAGGTGTCCATGAGAGGAAGGCCAGTGGGGGAAAAAGGTACTACGGTTTTATTTAAGAAAATCTTGGAGAAGCTCTGGAGTTTTTTTGCTGCTCCGTCACTTTTTAGAATCACCAAAGGTCTGGGTTGGAAGGGATATCAAAGCTCATCCCATCCCACCCCTGCCATGGGCAGGGACAGCTCCCACTGTCCCAGGTTGTTCCAAGCCCCGTCCAACCTGGCCTTGGACACTTCCAGGCATCCAGGGGCAGCCACAGCTTCTATGGGAAAATGTTTCTTCAATATGAGAATCTTCCATTTCCACTTAATGAAAGGACACCTCTGCTCTAATCACCTTGTTAAATAAATTGGGAATATATTTCCTTTCCTAAGCCTCATAATTTTTCTTGGAAACCCTTTCCTCCAAAGCACAGGCACTCCATAATTCTCAGCTGTCAGCCAACGCGGTTGCACTTCCCAACAAACACCCAGGGAGTAAAAAAAGGGAAAAAACCCCTCAATAAGAAAAAAAAGCAGCTACAAGTACTCAATAATTATAACAAGATACATCCTTAATATTCCAACATGCAAAGATACTGCCAGGAGCTGCTGTCAGGGAACTGATCCCTGCTCCAAGAGCTCCCTTGATCCAGCTGCAGGCACTGACATGTACATATTATTGTGGATCTAACCAAGAAGTCTTCTTTATAAACATAGAAAACCAATAACATATTTAAGACACTTGAGGTCAAGACACGGGTTTTCAAAGTACTCAGTATTCAGACAGTTCTCCTACTTTCTTGGTTTGTGGGTTGGGTTGGTTTGGTTTGTTTTTTTTAGCAGGAAGACAAAAAAGAAAATTAAAAAAAAAAATCAAGCAAGACCAAATATCTGGTGCCAGCTTATTAAATATTCAACCAGTCTGGACCAGCTGCATGTGTCTAACTCATTTTGGCAAGTTTGCTACTCTCTGAAGAGATATTTATTTTTGCATTAAACATGCGTTCAAAAAAATTAAGTTAAAGGTTTTGACAGGTGAGTTTGGGGAGTTTAGCAGGGGATTTATTTATCTGAAGTAGCTGCCACCTGACCACACTCCATAGAAGTTTCTCACCCCTTGTCTCCAGAGGGATTTTTTTCACACCTGACCTCCAGTACCCAGGAATAGAGGCAGATGTTCCCTTTAGAGCATGGTTTTTCCAGGGACTGCTTGCAACAAGCCTGCTATTGGATTCCAGATTTTTTTAGGGGCAAAAAAAAAAAAGAGAGAAAATTGTATTTTAATGGATTCTTTTCCTTCAACAAGATATGTAAAAATAGTTACCTTGTACATTAAGTGTCTATAAAAGAAGCTGCCATCATTTCATTTGCTTTCATAACCTTCCTCCACACGTGGTATCACGTTAAGCACATTAAAGTGAAACCTGGTTACACTGGAACGTGTCAGACAACTCCTGGAACACTTTTCCAAACAGTCTTGTCCTCCTTGATTCCCCAAGTGCAGGTGTTCAACAGTCTTATTATGAAAACCGTGTTAACTGAGGAAGATTAATTTGAAAATAATTTTAAAATAAAAGTGTTCAGGTGGGGGTCTGGGGTCTTGTTCCTTGGGGGGTGTTTGTAGTTTTTTCTATTTTTATTTTAAATTGAGGATGTGGCAGAAAGCGCTGCACTTAATTAATTTGCACATCTACTCTATAACCCCTTAGTTTCTCAAAAACCAGCACAAACCCCAATAATACCATTAAATTAAGCCTTAATTGAGTGACAAAATCAGGCTACCTGTGTCAGAAAGGTGCCCCTCAGTCCTTGGGGGTGAGCACGGCCCCGTCCGGCGCCCTGTGACAGCAGTGACACCTCACCAGCGCACAAAGAGCCTCCCTGCCATGGTTTGCTGCCTGCAAAGTGCAGCCTGGCAGAGGCCGAGTCCTTCCCCTGCCAGGAAAATCAGCGTTTTCCCAACAGCTCGGCACAGGGAGAGAAGCATCCCATGGTCCCTGACAAAACTGAGCTCAGCGTGGCAATGGGATGCTCAGAGCGGGAGCTCTCCACACTCAAATATGACCAAAAGGCCCAGGAATAGTTGTTATTCCAGACCTCGACACTGTGATACTGTCATGACATCAGAAGTAACACCATTATTTACCATCCACCCATTACAGCTTCCCAAAGACAAACTAATTTCCAAGGCCTTGGTGGGATAAATGCCTTTCATCATTTTGTATTTAACCCTAAGTAGCCTCACATTAAAATGGTTTTATATCACTTTATTTGTATTAGTTATATTAATTTTCTTTGAGTCTTCCTTTTTTAATATACTCATATATATAATAAATATACACTGATGTACTTTTTTATATATTATATATTAATACACAATATACTGATGAGAAGGATGCAGGCATAGTTTTCCTGAGCTCGTCCAAATTATCCTTTCAAAATTTGCAAGGAATAATTCCAAATAAAGTTCTTTTCTTTCCCAACCCCTGTTAAACCACACAAGTGATTGCCACAGCAACTCTCAAACCTACTAACATTAAATTGCTCTCCAATGCCGGATGATTTCTAAAGGCACGACAGAGATGGATTTGTTTCCATATATAAAGAAAACCCTTTAAAACATAAAGGGAAAATTGTCACTAAGTGCCAAATGCTTTAGCACCCACCAGTTCAGCAACAACAGCTGGGAATGGCTCCTCTCAGTACAGAGGCAGCACAAAAGGGCAATTTGTTACCGTCACCCTGATTTTTCAGTTCAGATCATCCCGATAGGTCCCACCAGTCACTATTTGATGTCGTTCCATGGCGCCACACTAAACTCACATTCATTTGAAATGGCACTTTTTTCTTTTGCTTTTCTGTACATAATGGTCAGGTAAGAAATACAGCTCACCTCGAGCTAGCAAACCCCAACACAGGACTGCAGCTCCATTTATTCCTTCTTCTCCATTTATGTCACAGAGTGTTCACTGTGGAATTTATACCACTTTAGCAATAAAAATCAAAGTGGTGTTGTGGCAACAGCATAAAAATGCATATTTAATCACAAAATCTTGTAAACCCTCGCCTGGAATAGGGTAAAAGACATCTTTTCCTTGCAAAAACATTGAAGGAAATATGTGCTGACCAGCCCAGCACGGGTCAGATGTGGAATGACTGGGATTCTGAATGTGGCTCCAAACACATCGAGCTGTCTCAGCATTTTAGGGTTGAAGTTAAAGATATAAAGCAATAAAATTCCATATTTGATTATTCCACAGTGCCTCTGGTCACTGCTGGAGAACAAAGTCTAGGCAATGCTGCTCAGGTTGTTCAAGTACAGGAGGCTGAAGAATGGAATTCCAGGGCTTGGGATGAGGAAACATTTCAAGCCATGGCTGTGGTGGAGATAGCCTGGCAGAGCCTCTCTTGGCCAAAAAATCATCAATTCCCTCTGCCCTAAGGGCCCTGATCCTCTCTGGTCATCAGCAGCTTCTCCCTTCAGGTTTGGGCCTCAGTGGGTCTTTGTCTCCATTATCCCATTAACAGTTAATTTTTGTTAAGCTCGAGCCTAATTATGTCGTCACTAACACAAGAAATTCCAAAGTTCTGGGGAGGTAAAGGAAGATGCCCAAGAATAGAAGAAAGGGAATATCAGGACAAAGTGGTACAAGTCAAAAAGAAAATAAAGCAAAAAAGAAGAATAAAAAAATCAAAACACAGCAACTTCTTATTTATCCATGAAAAAAGAAGAAACTACTTATTTACTCATATTTGCTACTCATTCTCCACAGTCTTCAGGAATTGACAGAAAAATGGGAAACTTTGTTTACTCCTTTTCCTAACAAGTGACATAAAATCCAGGGAAAGGAAGGAAATGGTACTTAAAGTCTAGGAAATGGGTGGGGAATGGGACAGGGACGAAAGGAAAACAGGAGGTAAAGCTTGGCTTCCAGAGTGCACTGAGGTTTGGAATTCATTGTTTCATGTGAAAACTGAACAAACGTGGTTTCTAATAAGATTTTGAACACCAATAAACTGCTTTCACCCAGACACTTCACTTTTGTATTTTTCTAGGAAAAAAAGCCCTGAAACCCAAGACATTCCCACGGAGACAATTTACAGTTCTTTTCTTTAGGGAAGCAGAAGATCCAGCAGGAAAGGCGTGCCACAGAGAGGGTTGTCTCCATCCCAGGGTTTGACTCCAGGGCAGCACTAGACGACAGATATCCCTCTGCTTCCCACCTCTCTCAATTCCAGAGAATCCCAGGGACACGGATTCCCATCAGCTTTGCAGTAATTCCTGAGCACTGGAAGCTGACCTGGCTCAAGAGGTCTGCTATAAATAACCCGTTTAATTTAAGGGAAGGGCTTTGGGAAAGAAACAAGAGGAAGATGATCCAAAACAATCCATTCCTTAAACTTCCTCAGGGCTCTTAAAGTGCCAGAACCGGAAGGTGCTGATCCTACATAAAATCCAAAGGGCAATGCATATTTAAATCAAAAAAAATCCACTGCAAACGCTGAGGGAGGACTGGCACTGACTCAGGGAGCTCTGCCTGGAGCAGAAAAACCAGGAGGAGTCTCATGGTGCTCGATGAACCTGAAGGAATCAGACGTGCCCTCGGGAAAGAGACACAAACATCACATATTCCAGCTATAAATACAGTGCCAGCCTCTGGCAGTGACCTGAGCCACGCAGGGATAAACAGGACAAACATGGAAAGGCTTTCTGACCTCCCTCCGTGCCACTGACCACATTCCAGCCACCAACACTCAGAGGAGGAGCAGCCACTGTGAACCTCCCATGGACAGGGTGGCAACGCCAACATTCCAGGGATCAGAGTCCTGTGTTAACGGGGGAATTGAAGGGGAGAGCCTGCCCTAAAAACATCACCCCAGTGCTGCAGCAGTAAGGGTGAAGGCTGTAGGTCTATCCAAGGATTTGGGGTTTGGATGAGATTAATATTTCTCTTTTGTTTCACACGGGAGGAAAGAAATTACAAGCAAGGTAACTGCTGACTCCATCAGCATCTGCTTTGCATTTGCAATAACAATTCACCTTCCATCCCAACAACAACTGGAGTTTAAAATAGGCTCTATTTGACTCAAGTAATTGGAATTTTCAGCATGACCTTTCGGAAGGAGCAACCAGCATTTCTGCACACCTTGAAGAGGTGGGGTAAATCACTTCTATAAAACTGGACAGACCAAAGGAACACATGTCCCAACACCACAGCTCCAAAACCATGGAAAGCTCTTCCCAGAAGACATTTATAAATTAATGAAAAAATCCTTTAGTATCTCCACGAGGACTAACATGAGTCTGGTAAATTATTTACTCCCAGAGCAGGAGACAAGGGAAAGCTTGCAGCAACATCAATACTTGACACATTAGGCAGGCTTTCACTTTTGTTTTATCAGCCTGCTCATGTGCTCTCAAGTTTGCTGACCCATATTCTGGAGCTCACTGAAAAGAGCAGCACTGAAAAGATGTGACAATCTTGTCCACGTAAAACCAAGGCTGTAAAACTCAGATCTCTTTTTTACACTCTCTTCTGCAGCCACTACGAAGGTGACTCATAAAGAACAGCGGAGATTTAATTTGGGATTTTCCATGACACAAAGCTGTGAACTCATTCTAGTTATTAGCCTCAAATAAATGCCACAGCTAAATGCATGTTTCAGGAAAATATCAGTGTTCTGTCATTGTTTTCATTATAATATTCCTCATTTATCAATGTTTCATCAAAGTGATTTTCAGACAGAGAATGTCACACCTCTGATCTCTTCAGCAGGTTTTTCTGTGACAAAAGGAGCCAAACTCATCCCTGCCTTCCCAGCAGGGAAAGATGCAGAGGGAAAGGATGGCCAAATATCTCCCCTCCTCTCCATCTCTGCCACGCTGGAGGGAAAAGGCTGCACAAGAGCTTCCATGAAATCGGAAAAAGTTGAGAACACAGTTTTCCCATGATTTCCCTGTTGAAAAAAAACCCTTTCCCATCAAAGTATGAATTTAAGAATTCAGAAGGACGATCAGCTGACTTTTCCCTCGAGCTCAGTAGCACCAACCACTCTTTTGGTTCTCTTAGGACCCTTCAGGCAGCATCCTACACCCACCCAGTCCTGGGCTGCCGGGGCAGCACAGAGAATTCAAGGACTTTTCCTTTTCCCAATTAGTTTGATCATTTTCTTTGCTGGCTTGAAATGCTCTGTGATGTGTCACCATGTTTTTCCTGTGCTGATTGTAACAGTTTTGCAGATAAAGAAGACAAAAATTCCTTCTTAAATCTCTGAAATCTTACACAAGGGCTCTGCACTTAAAATGGGAATGGATATCCCATAGATAACCAATAACCACGGGATATCTTACTTTATATCTTTAATTATGGATCTATTCTCCTCCCGTATCAATCTTACTTCAAAGGGACAAACCTCATTTGACCAAATTTGATGGTCTCGTTAGGAATCTTTACATGTGTGGAGAGACAAATGAAAAAGAAGACAGAAAGAGGAAAAAACCCTATATTTTCCTTATGTCTTCATCACTCTTTCATGATTAAACAATTGTCAAACCCATCAGGGCTGAGCAGCGACCACATCCTTGGTTCAGAGGGAAAAACCCCCACTAAAAAAGGCTACTTGGAATGAGGTATTTGGCCTGTGCATAATTCCTGGAGTAGTTACAGAAAGGAGCCTGCCTGAGCATCTCTCAGGTCACCAGCAGACAATTGAGGCACAGATGTAGAAAGAACATTGAGCTTTGGGGGATAATCAGATTTATTTTTTTCAATAAGTAGAGCATATTATTTTCAAGTGGTTAACTGAGAATAACTCTTGCAGAAGTACAATATAACAGTAATTATTCCAAAATCAATGGCACAAAAGGGTTCATTCCAAATCATGTTATGATTGCTGGATTAAAGTAGTTATTATATAATCGGATAGCAATTACTCCACCTTAATAATTTCTGGGTTTCTGAGGGTGAAAGTGATAATACAAGCTACAGCAGGTGTCAAATTTTAGAGGTTGTGAAATGAATATTCCAAAAGCCGGGAAGAAACAAACAGATTAGCATATAAAAACCACCAGCATAGCAAATAGCTAAAAATACAAAACTGCTTCACCCCTCTTGCCTCGAGCAGACATTCAGCAGCAGCTCACTCATGACAAAGGACTTTCACCACGCAGTCTAAATCACAAGAAGGCTGGAGATTCTCATCATCCCTTCACTGAACAAACCTAGAGGTTTCTTGTATAATCAGCTTTATTGCCTGTGGCTCTGCCAGGTCTCTCCCAGAGAAGTGAGACAAGGCTTAGCTCAGAGATTTGCAGGACACGGTAGAGGCACATCCCGTGCCTCCATCACAGCTGGGCTTGCTCGAGTTCAGAGTTCTGCCAACTCATTGAGAACTCGAACTCAGGGGATGTCCCTCACTGGGGATATTCCAGAACCATCTGGGCACAATCCTGTGCTCTGGAAAGACCCTGTTTGAGCAGGAAGGTGAAACCAGAGGATCACTGTGGGCCCTTCCAGCCTGATCCATCCTGGGATTTACTGCAAACAACCACATTTCTTTCTCCCTTATCTCACTTCTTTTTAACCCAAAACTCTCTTCTTCTTCCTTTAAATACCAGGTGCAAGCAGATTTTCGATCACGTTTTAAGAGCAGCACTTTTCCAGATGTCACCTAAAACCCTGCTCGGAAGACTTGGAAGGAACATAAAGGAGAAACAACCCTCCTGACAAGGTTCTCCAGCGCCTCTGATCTTCTGTGATAGTTTTTTCTTTATTCCCAGCTCCTAAAATAAATCTATGCTAATAGACCCAAGAAAAGGGGTTATTTAAAGATTCAAGAGCCTGTCCATGAGGGCCCAGATAAAGGATCTGGGGCTTTGTTCCTATTTTCCTTAGAGGAAAGATCCTATCCACATCTCAGGACACCATCAGTGCCCAACAGCTGTGGCACAAAGGTAGAACTAAATACACAACTGCCTTGTCAGTCTTTAAAATGCAGTTCTCCTGGCATTACAAATAAATGGCAAGTTCAAATGAAGTCCAGCTGGTTTCTAAAGGACAAATATTTGAGCCATGTCACGGAATGCAAAGTCCATTTGGCAAGGTAAGCAGACACTGAGGTTCAGTAGAGAGAAATGTGCAAAGTTTAACGCAGTTAAAGCAAGGGAAAAGTCAAGTCTCTTAAAAAAAGATACGTTTGTATCGACTGTAGATTTACCAGATGTAGTTCAACACATTAATTTTTGCACAGTCCTGTCAAAATAGGGAAACACAGAGGAAAAGCATCCCTTGAAATATAATCAGGCAGAAATGTAAGGAGAGGGATTTCTGTCACTGAATGCTTCTGCAAGATTGATTTCATTCTGTGGGGATTATCAGTAGCCAAATTATTCCAGGTGCTTCCCAAAATCTCAGCCGTTATGGGGTTTGGAAGTGGAAGCCAACAACATAGGAAGGATTTGATTAAAATCTAAACATTTGAGAACACTACAGTCACAGCAATCAAAATGTGAAAGATGGATGTCACAAAAAAAGCCAGAGTAGAAGAAAAAAGATGGATTTTCATAATTGAAATGCTGGACAACTCTTACAGCTCAAATCCAAAGATCTGTTAAGATAAAGATGGGGCATCTCAAGAGAATAAATATGTTCACATGGCAGAAACACAGCCAGCTCAGGGAGAAAAATGCACAGTCACAACCTTTCCACCACCAGCATTCAGCCCTGCCAGGGCTAAAATCAACAGAGACTCAGAGTCACTGAGGTTGGAAAAGCTCTCCCAGACCATCAAGTCCAGCCTGTGCCCAGTCCCCACCTTGTCCCCAGCCCAGAGCTCCGAGTGCCACGTCCAGGTGTTCCCTGGGCTCCTCCAGGGATGGGGACTCCAAACCTCCCTGGGCAGCCCCTTCCAATGTTTAACAACCCTTGCCATGGAGAAATTCCTGCTGGTGTCCAGCCTGCCCCTCCCCTGGCACAGCCTGAGGCCGTTCCCTCTCCTCCTGTCCCTGTTCCCTGGGAGCAGATCCCAAACCCCCCTGGCTGCCCCCTCCTGTCAGGGTCTTGTGTAGAGCCAGAAGGGCCCCCCTGAGCCTCCTTTGCTCCAGGCTGAGCCCCTTCCCAGCTCCCTCAGCCTCTCCTGCTGCTCCAGCCCCTTCCCCAGCTCCGTGCCCTTCCCTGGACATGTCCAGCCCCTCAGGGTCTCTCTTGCACTGAGGGCCAGACCCAGACACAGGAACTGAGGTGTGACCTCACCAGTGCTGAGGACAGGGGCACAAACACTTCCCTGGTCCTACTGGCCAAGCTATTTCTGACACAGGCCAGGTACCATCGGCCTTTTTGGCCACCTGGGCACACCTGGGCTCATTTTCAGTTGCTGTTCACCAGCGCTTCCAGGTCCTTTTCCACTGGGCTCCATCCCATCCACTCTGCCCCAGCACTGAGTGTTGAGCAGAAATGATCCCAACCACCCTGCAGGCACAAAACTGGGATTTCAGCAGGAGCCCTGCAGTGACCAGCACATCCCACCACACACCTGCTCCCTGAGCAGCAGCCCCAGCTGCACTCCTGTGATCCAAGGACCATTCCCTCTCCCTCAGCTGCACTCCTGTGATCCAAGGACCATTCCCTCTCCCTCAGCTGCACTCCTGTGATCCAATGACCATTCCCTGTCCCCCCCAGCTGCACTCCTGTGATCCAAGGACCATTCCCTGTCCCCCAGCGATCCAAGGACCATTCCGTGCCCCCAGCACTCGAGGATCAGAGGGCACCCTTGCACATGAGCAAGCAGGGAAGCAAAATCCATCCCCAAGCCCGTGATTCATTCATGACCCACAGTGTGAGACTTGTTTATGCTCACTTGTTTAATCACAAGTGCTGTTCCTGGTGGGAAGGAGCTGGGATGAGATGCCAGCCATGCCCAGGAGCCACAGCAGGGCTGCACAAACAGTGCTGGATCACAACCCCAAAGCTCTCACCGAGTTCTCCAGGCACAGGAAAACCTGCCCTGTCCCTCAGCAGCACAGCAAAAAGCACAGTGCTGAGAAGTGTTTCTCAGCGTGCTTCCAGCAGTGAGATATTAAACATTAAAGCAGACAGCAGTGTTACAAAACATTCGTGTAGCATAAATAAACCCTTTATTATTGCAAGGGTGTGTTAAGCATTAATCTCACCAGCACTCCTCAACCTCACCTCTCTGCCTGCCTTCCATCCCAGCAGCTGCTGTGTCTGAGGCAGGCTAATTCCTCCTCATTTCGTGCTGAATTTACTCATGCTAAAACACTGAAAACATGACACAGAGATCTCTTTGGAGATCTAAAGTGCTACACAAAGCTGGAAAGTAAACTGTATTACGGATTATTTCCTGCAACTTGAACATCATAGGTAAAACATCTACAGAAGGTGAGATCAGGAGGACTCCCAGGCAAATATTTCTCCATCACCACTCACTGAGGAAAGCTTCACAACACATGCAGTTACTGGACTGGCTGGAGAAATATATTAAAGTTTGCGTAGAAATATCCACTCTATTGAAACAGGTTCGTGGAGCAGGAGACTTTAGCAGGTTACTCCAGGAAAATAGATTCCCAGAGATCAATGGCAGCACTGCAAAACTCCTTATTGCTGGTGACTTTTGAAACATTCATCCAAGAGCCTTAAATAAATCCTCATATATTACACAGAAAGCCAAAATACTGGGTAACATTAATGCCCTTTCACTAGAGGGACAAGTTAAAAAAAAAGTTCATAATGGAGTAATTTAATCTTTGTATCCACCTTATTTAGAACCTCTGAGTGCTGCTACACCCCTAACAAAAGTCATGATTTCTGTGTTAACAAAGATCCCACCCCAGCAATTGTGCTGATTCCCTGCCGTGCCCTGGGGTGAACGCTCCAGAGACACAGAAATGAAAGTCATTAAGAGCGGGAAGAAATGCTGGGTGATCCCAACCCTTGTGCAATTTGAAAACCAAAGAACCCACGGGCTCCAGGAGCTGGCAGCTGGCACTTGGGGTTGTCAGCTGCCACGGAGCTGCATTGTTTTAATTGTGGGAAGTGATTGATGATGCAGCTGAGCCACTGAGGTAGAGGAACAGCTTCCTGACAACACAAACAACGGGGGTGTCACTCATTTTCCCCCAGATACGTGGTCAGAAGGAGAGAACAGAGCTGGTTTGCTAAATTACAGCATCCAAGGAGAGCTAAGATTCTCCTCCCTGCCTCGGGAGCTCAGGGTTTGCTGCTGGAGGTAAGGGAACACCTCACCTGAACCAGGGGGTAACAGCTTGGAAACGGAATGAAAAAAAATTATATATCATATACACACACACTCATGTAAATTCTTCTTCTCTATGTCTCAGACTTTTACCATTAGAATTCTGCAGAACACTCAAAATGCTCAAGACTGCTTTGATTAGGAAAGCAGAAATTGCATCAGCTTGACTTACACACAGAGGAACTGTTCCTTATTATCTAAATAATATATTCCTGTCCCCCACAGCGTTAACTTTGTTCAGATCAATGGGAATTTGGAAGATCTGAAAAGTAGAATCACCTCTACCCCCTGTCCCCAAGTGCCACATCCACACAAATCTTAGATCCCTCTAGGAATGGTCACTCCACCACTGCCCTGGGCAGATATTCCAATCCTTGACAATCCTTTTAGGAAGAAATTTTCCCTAATATCCAATCCAAACCTCCCCTGGCACACATGAGGCCATTTCCTCTTGTCCCATCACTGGTAGGACAAGTAGAAGGAAAATGAGCTGAGCCTCTTCATGTGCCCGTCTTTCAGTCTCTCGGGTGTAGAAATCATTGCCTCTGAGGGATTTTATTTCCTTTCCAGACAAATTGAGTCCAAATCCAACAGGAGTAAGCACTACTCCAAGAATCCTGTCTCATCAGGGGTTTTGTGGGGGGTTCACTCACCAGGAGGTTTTGCTGAGCTTCATCTCAGCAGCCAAGAGGTAAAGATCTAACAGAGAACAGAGGATGGGAGGGAAGCGAAAATGAAAAACAAGCAAAAAGAAGTTGGCCACAGGCATTCATGCAAATCCCAGTCCTAGAAGGTTGATTCTGGAGGAGCTTCTGATTCATCAACCAAACCTGACTCAGAGAGGCATTTTGCTGAATTTTTTCCCCAGCTCCTCCATTGTTTATAATCAGCAAATTTTTCACGCATGGGAACAAGGACCTGATCCTTCAGGCTGTAAACACCGGCTGACAGGCCAGCAGAAGTCAGTCCACTTTGGGAAACACCTCTGAACAAAACACTTCATGTCTGTCCAAACTCTTTCTCTTCAAAAACCCTCTCCATTTATTAGAAATGCTTCTAGGGCAGATATGATTTTTGTGATACCACCAGATGGTCCCAACCAGCTTAAACCAGTAACAGCAAATATTTCTCTAAACATCAGAGGGAGAAGTTGGATGCTGTGATGTTCAGCCAAAAACACTCCCCTGGGCTCAGCAGCCATGGACCAAGCTGAACTTCTGCTTTGATGCCTACAAAGCTAAAAGGCTGCTCCTCCAGGACTTGAGGAGTCTTATTTTACAACTTTTGGGACCTAAAGAAAGGAAATTATATTGGGAAGGAGTTGATCCTTCTAGTTTTCACTACATGGTCACTGCCTGAAAGCTCCCAGCTGGGGAATAAGCATAAAGTGCAGAACAAAAATAAAAGCAGTGGTCTGCTGCTGTAGGACGTTTCCCAGGAAAAAAAAATCCAGCAAGGGACTGTTTTCCATCTTACAGTGTCCACGTGGGGTTTTTTTCCACACTGCATATCCTGTTCCTGGGGTTTTTTCCTCATTTTCCCTTCATTGCCTGATCACAAAGCTGAGTGACAAGAACACTGCACTCACAACACCTTTTATGATCAAGCCACTGATCCACTCCTCCAGTCCCCTTCCCACAACTCCCCTCAACCAAGGAAAGGCAAAATTCAGTGGGAAACCATCCCGGGGTTCAAGGCACAGATGGGAAAGCTCCTTCCTGCAGCGCTGCTTCCCAAAGCACCGGAGAAAGCCAACACCCAGCTCCCAGCCCGACACCAGCACGGCGCTCACACACAGACCCAGGAGGCTCCTGGACCTCCTGGCACAGGCAGAGACTCTGGAAACGCACACAGCCACCGGGAACAACTGGATTTAGCAGCCCTGGGCATCTCTCCTACAGCAGCCACAACACAGTAACAGCCCAGGGGGAGGAAATGCATCCTCAACCTCCTGTTCAGAAGGAGAATTTTCCAAAAGAAAAAAACCAAACACACCAGACTCCTTACCTGGAAAGCAGCAGTTGTTCCATTCCCAGGAACAGGCCAGCAGGAAGAGCCAGACCTCCTGGGTGCCCCACACCCCCAACAAACCCCTGCACCTGACCTTTCCTCCCTTCCTCCTCTGATAAATCTCCTTCCCAAAGCATCTCTTTCCCCAGCAGCTGTTCCTGGTCTGCAGGACGGATCTCCCACAGGGGAGAGGGATAACAGCAGGAATTCCTCCAGCTGCAGGGAATTCCAGGCACCCACCTGCCCACAGCCCTCCCGGAAGGGCAGAGAGCACCAGCCCAGTCCCTCCTGACCCTCTGCAGGGTGTATTGGAAAATAAATGCTTGGATCTAACTGGAATAACAGGCAACTCCATGGGGTTTAACAGGACCAGGTGTTGTATCCAACTCTGGGTTCCCACAGGAAGGGCATCAACCTGTTGGAATGAGTCCAGAGGAGGCCACCAGTGTTCCAAAAATGTTCCAGAAGATCATGGTCTAAAAAAATGGTTTGTTTGTGTTACTATTTTTATTCCCTCTTTGAGTTTTGCTGTATTAGAGCATGGCTTTAAAATGTCATTATTTACTTTCCCTCTCCCACCCTGAACCCCTGATATTTGTGTTATTGATCCACACTTCTGCTCAGCCTCTCACCCCACACTTTTTCCTGTGTGGAAAATACATCTCATTTACGGAGGTCTCCAGTTTCGAACCATCGCCAAACATACTCCAGGTAGCTGATTCCTTAAATAACACCATTGCAGGGGAAAAAAGTCAAATCCATTCCCCTTACAAAGCCCTTCATGGAGGGAACGTTGAGTCTTTTGAAGGATCCATGCCTGGAATTCTTGCCTGCACATTCCAAAGATCTTGAGGTCACTGGAAGGGCTGATTCCTCCGCCAGACCCAGGAGTGATTATTGAGTCTGGAATAACCTGGAAATAATGTGGAAACTTTGGGTCTGAGTTTGAAGGGGTGTTCCAACTGCCCTCAGCCTCCCTTTTTTCAGATGCTTCCTTTTTTTCATTGTCATGCAGGGAAGTCAAACTCCTGTGCTGTGAAATTGCAAACTGTTTCCATGGAGATGATTAATATGTTCATAAATCCACAATAATTCATTCACTGCGGGACCACGGAGGGTGAAATGTTGGCTGTGAAAAGAAGATGCCTTGGAAACCAGATTTTTTTCCTTTAACAATAATCCAGATAAAAAACAAAACAATTAAATATGTGCAATGCAAACAACATGTACTTTAAAATATTGGTTCTCCTTTATGGTGTCCAGATTTCATCCCAACAGGTGTCCTTTGGGATTTTAGCCTCAGAAAATGCTAAGGAATATCTTGTCATCAAAGCTTTCAGTATCTAAAGGGTGAAACCAGCTAGTTCAGGGACAATTAAGGCGTGTAGATGGTGGATTATTGTTATTTACATCATTCCATCGTGTCAGAGGCACTTGGGGGCAGAGGGCTGACAACGATCCCAGCACAAGGTCAGGGTTGTGCCTTAAATAACAGCACAGGTGTGAGAGGAATCATCTCCTGTGTGCTGGAACTGCGGCAGCTCCGAGGGGAACACATGGCAGCTCTTGGCCAGCGCTGACTTGTGGTGGACACCAGTCCTGTCCTCAGCCAATATTGAGTCTTTCCAAAGAGTTTGATGGGAACTGGAGCACCTGTCAATAATTTGGAACAGTCCTATTTTTTAAAAAGTCATAGTTTTACTTATACTCAAACACAAAAATATATATACAAAATTAAACATAATGATTTCTCTCTTTATATGACCTAAAACTAATAAAAAACTGTTAACAGGGGGAAAAAAAAGGTCATTAAACAGGAAAGTGAAGTGCTCTAAAATACCTGAGAGCTTCAACACACGCTTTACCTTTTTTCTTACATCTCCCCTTAATGAATAATTTTCTGCTAAAGCTGTGTTGATAAAATTCAGCCAAACATCCTGGGATGTGACAGACAAGCAGAGCTTTTCCACTTACTTAATACAGCCCTCTCAGCTCGTGGCAGTGCTGCAAAAACTCACTTCAAAGCACACGAGCACAGATGAAGGGCTGCATGTGGAAGATGAAAATGCTCATCCCAGTCTAGACTCTCTAAAGAGGCAGAAGCAATTAATTTTAATTAGATTAATTAAAAGTAATCTGAAATTTTGTGCTGCACTTTTGACACCCTGATTCATCAGGACCGGTTACCTGGTTTGACCCCAGTTGATCTCAGGGATTTGGCAGAGGGGCAAAAGTTGGGACTAAATGGCAAAAAATTGAAGTCATTTGTGACCTGATCTTTTAGGTGACAAAACCCATCCCAGAATGACCTCACACAGGTCCCTTTCTCAACCTGGGGCTGCAAAAACATGTTGTGATGCCTCATCATGGAAGTTTTTAGGGAGAAACTCCTTTCAGGCCAGTATGAGGCAAATCCCATCCCCCAGTGAGAAGAAAAGGCCTGAGCCAACACCTCAGATCTTCTGGATCCAAATCAATCCTGCTTTCTGCAAGGCTGCAAGAATTTTGGAAAGGTCTGGTTGTAGGAGAGCTGGGAGAAACAGGGTGAGCAGCTGAAGGTGTGTTTTAAATGTTATAACACACAGTTCTGGAAGTCTGAGGAGTGGCTGGCAAAGCTACAGGAGCTCTGCCACTCAAATTCTCCAGGAGTAGCCAAATTTTCCAAATAACATTGACACAACTCAGGATGGCTGCAGCAGCGTAGGATTTCCCTCCTATTTGAGCAAATGGAGATTTTCACAAAAGTAAAATCAGTCTGGAGTTGCAGATGCCCTTCCTGTGATAGCGCATAAATAAATATTTTGTCAGTATAAGGGCAATGTAATCGAATTGAAATATATTCCTGTTTGACACTTTCATCTGTTTCTTCCTGGGTTTTTTCCACTGGAGAAGGACTTTTCACAAGGGCAAGCAGTTGTAGAATGAAGGGGAATGGTTTTAAGATGAAGTAGGGTAGATTTAGATTGGATATTAGAAAGAAATTGTTCCCTGTGAGGGTGGTGAGGCCCTGGCACAGGTTTCCCAGAGAAGTTGTGGCTGCCCCTGGATCCCTGAAAGTGCCCAAGGCCAAGCTGGACGGGGCTTGGAGCACCCTGGGACAGTGGGAGCTGTCCCTGCCCATGGCAGGGGGTTCGTATTTGATGAGCTTTAAGCCCCCTTCCAACCCAAACCATTCTGTTACTCAACGATTCTTTCCAACAACTGATTCCACAGAAGTTCAAGCCACAGAGGCAACAGAGCGACTTTGCACCTGGCAAATTTATTTCCAGCCCTGAGAGCAGATTTTCTCCTTCCAAATCTGTCTTCATGTTGTAGCACCAACACTGAGCTGCCTGTTACCAGGGGCTGCAGAGGTTCTGGGAATAACTTCTGGAGAGAGGAATAAACTCAGTGGTGCCTCAAAGTCAGAGAGGGAAACAGATGCTCTGGCCCCAGCCCGGCTCCAGCTGCAGGGCCAGGGAGACTCCTGCCCTGCCCGTGTGCTCTCAGCCATGAGGGCTGGATCAGGGCTGCAGCTCCTGGCTCGCGGATGAAAGGCAGATCCGTGCCCCGGGAGCAGGTGCCGGTCACGCCGTGCCGGGTGATCCATCTGCGGAGCTGCGCCGGGATCCCGCGCCGGGAGCAGGGAGCAGCCTCCAGCAGGAGCCTCCAAACACAGCCCAAAGCGGGCCACGCTCGTCTGGGAGCATCCCATCGACTGCACGGGCAGGGAACAGGGCCTTCTGGAAGCACAGAATTCCCAAACCACGTCCAAAGGTGGCAATTTGTTAAACAGTCTAAATTTCTCCCTTTTTTAATGCTTTAGATTTCTCCACATAGAACTAAACCTCAGTTCAGCCTGCCAGATTTCCTAAGTTTTCCTGTACCTAAACACGTAGGGAATCACCCTTTATCCCAGGCTCACATTCCCAAAACCTTACATTTGGCAGTGATAAGCCCATTCTCGTTATTAACCAGCACATTTTAAGAAGCATTCAAGCTGTTCAGAACCCTTGAATTCCCAGTTTGGAATGACCCTGGGAGGTTCTTTATCCCCATCCCTCACTGATGTAGGGCTCAGCAATGGCACAGACAGCCACAGGCACCAGGAAACACAAATGGAAATCCAGTTCCTGGCAGGGCTCAGCTGGACTTGGATCATGGAACCACCTCAAGTGGCACTGAATTAACAGCAATAAGTGCTATTTCTGCTGCTAATTGCTTTAAGGTTCAGGCCTGGGTTATCCGCTCTTGTGAGGAAAATATGCAGGATTTCTGAAATAGGTTCTAGCAGCTCACTGGAGGAAGGCAGGCTTTGAAAAACCTTGTCCCAGGTGGGATTGTTCCTTAATTTTACACCTTTGTGGTCTTCTCAATAAGCTGGGTTGTTTTGTAAATCAAAGTCTTCACTCTCTCAGCACCAAGTGACTTCTGGAAATGAGATTCTTACTGGGCAGGTTGTCTGAGATCTCCTGGTTCTGCCTAAGTTTGATTTCTGTTGCTCATTCATTTTTTTGGAAGGGTGTTGGGGCTTTTTTCCTGCCTGTATTCAAGACCAGCAACAAACAAACTCAGCTTTCATGGCATGTAAAATTTGGATTTAATGCAGAAAGACAAGGATGATATTTAACCCTTCCAGGAAAAAAATATGGACTCTGATTCATAACTTTGGCTTTAGCTTGTAAGAAAACAAGATTTTGTTCGAGAGCCTCAAAACAGAGGAATTTCTGCATTATTTATTCATTATCAACAAACTATTTTGTTATTCTACTTTCCTAACCTGGAATCAAAGTCACATTGAACCAGAGTCCAGCGACTTCAATGAAGTTTTAGAAATTTTCAGGATTCAATTTTCAATTTTCCACAAGGTGCTATATCTACAGATTATTTCTATAAAACAAGTTCTTCCTCCTTTGAAAGAGCCAATCAATATCTCTACCAATCGGCAGGTGCTCTGGTTTCCACATCCCAAGGAAAGCCAGAAAGAATGGTCTGACTTGGTTTTGGAGGACTTGGGAGGAAAACCTTCTGATGAACTTTCAGCCCCATAGCCAAGCACGAGGCAGACTCCAGCCCTGGCTCAGGGGAAACTTCATTCCATAACTTCAGGCCATTTGATCCTCTAAAAAGACCAACATGTATAAAATCCCAACTTTCCCCAAACCTGCACGGAATCTGAGGGAAGAAAATGTCATTTCCAGGCCACCGCAGTGGTTACCCCAGAGCTGGGCACAGCAGCCCCCTTCCCAAAGGGATTTCCACTTGGAAAGATCCAAATGGTTCTTTCTGAAGGAATCTCAGCACGAGGTTCTCGTGGGTCATACAGGACTGAGTTCCCTCCTTAAGTTTCTCAGCAAACCTTAATCAAACCCATGAGAGGAGAAAAAAAAAATTCTTATAGTATTAAAAACATTAAATCCAAAAATCTAATTCAAAGTCATTTTCCACCTCCTCTCTAGCCCAGTTTCATTTAGGCGGATGGCATCTGTGGGCCTCTTGCAAAATAAAGTACTTTTAGCAATTTTTTACTACAAGATGAAATTCATACTTATTAGTACTTCAGCATTTTGTGAGCTGTGGAGGAGTTGTCATCGAGACAGAGAATTTTAGGTCTAATTACCTGCACCAAGAGGAAAATGTGTCCCTGCAAGTATGAAGTGAACAGCAAATACATTTATTATAACAAAACACCCAATAATAGGAGCTGCACAACGAGATTTGGTGCTGAGATGACACAATATCATTTCAAACAGAAAATACAATTCTTACCAACCACACAGCAGCTTCTAAAACATATTTACTGACGGGGACAAACTGTATGAAATAAGGAGCTCGTAGTCTGCTGCTTCTTACATATTTTATTTATAGACTCCCCAATTTGCCAGTTAACCACACAATCTGTCTTCAAAATGTAGCAGTTTAATAAACCTGCTGCTCTCTCCTAGTTCATTTTGCTCGCTGGGATCCCTTGAATTGCTCACAGGTCCCTCCAGCTCCCAAAATTGGCCACTTGATGATTTATGAGGACAATGACTGCTCACCGCTCACCTCAAACGGGCAGAGAAAATAATTGTTACTCATTTTTATGCTTTCATTTATTTTTGCTCTCTTCAAGTCCCGTCACCTAATGTGTTTTAAAAATATGTAATTTTAGGGACGGAAAGAGTTATGATCTCCTGTCCAAGGACTGATATTGAAATGGGCTTAACGTTCACAAACTCCAGAGGGAGCAAAGAGAATTAAGGGTGTCTGTCAGCCCTGAATCCGGGGCCTGGGGCTGGTGGAAATGTCCTCTCTGATGGCTTTTCAAAGAGGCAACACCAAAACAACCCAATCGTGTTAATCAATGCTTCTCTTTAATGCAGCAGAGCCCACTCTCCTTTGTACTGATAATGAAGACACCAACACTGGCAGCTCTTCCTGTGTCTCCAGGAGCCATTAATGTCCCATAGCTACTGCAGAGGATGGAATTAAATCACAGGAAAAGATTGGCTCTCAAATTGTAAAACAAACTCATTCTGCTGCCAGAAGCAGGGATTGATTACCAGGAGGGAATTTGTAGTTTGTGCTCCCACCCCTAAAACTTCACACCCTAATCCTAAACATGGTTAAGTGTCCTCTAAAGATTCCCAGCAAATTCATGGCTCTGCAAAAGGTGCAGGAGTTCCCTGTATCAAACTCCTATAAAAATTTCCAGGAAAAAATGGGCCTGTAAAAATTGGGAGGTTTAACCTTTTCCCCCTTACAGAATAATTGTATTGGCACAAGATCAGTAGGAAGAGAAAGCCAAAATGGCAAATGGGGGCTTGAACTGGGTCTCAGAGACCCCAAGCCAGCTCAGAATAAAATCAGATGGTTACATCCTGCACTGCATGAAAAGGCTACAGAGAAAACCATCCACATCAATCTTTTGGTGTGATTTGTCAATGATTTATGATCATTTTGAAGGCTTTATTCATGCTGGCAAAACAACACTTTGCAGACAATTATATATGGAGTTGCTCATTGAAATAAGCTACAAAATATTCTGTGCCTGGGATTCCTAAAAAGAATCTTAAATATTGATAAAGAATGTCAATATCTGAGAGTACAAGATTTCAAATTTTGTTTGATGGCTTTGGCATTTGAACTTATCTCCTTGCTGTGTAGTGCATTTGCTTTTGCAAAATGCCTCACAAGCATCCAATTTTCAGTTGTACTGTTAATTATGGGAACTACAGTGATGGAAACGAGGCAAGGATTTAATTTCATCACCATATAAAATGTATAAAAATAAAATATCTAAAATATGAATTTGACGTGATATTCTATCTTGGATAAAAGTAAGCTTGAGATACTCCAAATATTTTAATTCCAACTAGCAAAAAATGCTGCAGTGGAGGAGAGGAAAGGGAGAGGAGCTAAAAAAAAATAAGAGACTCTTTCAACACCAAAGTATTAAAAAAAAACCAACCCAAACTGAGTCAATTAGTACCATCCATGCCATTCATATTAATTAAAAAATGCTTATCACCAGATTATATTGCTTGTTTGCACCATCCTTACTTCATTAGTGCTAATTGGAAGTAATTACAACTGATATGTGAAATATTTAATTAAAAGATTTATCTGCTTCTATTGTCATGTTTCTGGAGCATCTGCAGCGTTGCCAGGACTACACTGCTACCTCTGGACCTTCTGGGAGACTTCCCAACATCCTCTGTCTGTTCCCATTCCGAGTCGGAGTCCGATTGCTCAGGAAGGGTCTAAACCTCTGACTTCACCTTCGCCTTGAGAACTCAATCCCCTGAGGGAAGAATTGCTGTCTTTTTACCCTGATTCCTGAGCAATTGAGATGTAGACAGTCACACAGACATCCCGGTCTCCCTCCAGCACTTTCCTCTCCCCTTTGGAGTCGTCCACCAAATTTGACCGACCAGAAAACGCCATTTCTTTCCTCCAGGTTTCCTGTGTGGGTAGAGGAAGGGCTGTGCACTGGTGTCCTCCCTCCTGAGGGCTCAAAATGGGATTCCTGCTTTTACTTTTCAAATCTCTGACTCACAAAGCTTGGAAGATCCATAGGAGCCTCACCCAGGAGCACGGGACGGGAGGAAAAGCCGGTGGTTCCAAAGCCAGGCTCTGCTGTTTCACAGCTCTTTTCCCCTCGGTAGCACCAAGGACTGACAGCAGCAGTGAAAACCAGCTTCTGCTCCATTACCTCCCCAATCACTGCTGTCTTCCCTTGCTCCCAGCCACGTCTGCTGGGAATGTTGGCACAGATGCTGAGGGAAAGGACAGCAGAGCTGAGCCTGGGCCTGGCACAGGAGCCCTCACGGCACAGCCCAAGCAAGGTGAGCTCTGCACTGCTTCGCACAATCACATCTGGCTGCAAAGAAGATGTCACCAGCTGTCTGTGAGCTCACGGACTCCTTAAGGTTGGAAGAGATCTCCAAGATCAAGTCCAGGCTTGGATCAAATACCACCTTGTCAACTCACCCACACCACCAAGTGCCTCAGCTGCTCGTTGTTGAACCCTTCCAGGACTGGTGATTCCACCACAGCCCCTTTCAATGTATAGTCACTCATTCAGTGAAGAAATTTTTCCTAATATCCAACTTGAATGTCCCATTGAGGCAATTTCCCCTTGTCCTATCACTTGGGAGAAGAGGCTGCACCCCATTTTGCTCCATTAAAAGGCTCATTGTAGGGAAGAAATTGCTCTTTTCTCTACCAATATCCTGTAAACTCTATTATTTGATATTAAATGCAGTCTAGTGATTACTCTACCCATGCTCCTGTCACCCCTGCAATCCCCAGCACAAGTTATATGGGTGTCTTTTGAAAGCTACACTTTGAAAAGGTCCTTTTCATTGCATTATAGGACCAATAATTCCTATAAAATAATTTCTTTTTTCCAAACCACACAGCCACCCCACAGAACTTGGTCACAAAGGCACTTCAGCTTCTCTCTCAGCCTCAAAATGAACACTTTGAATCACTGACTGCAGCATGGCCAAACCCAGCTCTTCAGAGGGTGAAGTGCCTTTTATAATCTCATAAAGTGGGAGGCTGAAATTATCACCGCGGTTGTCAAGAGTTTTATATAGATTAAATCTCATCCATGATAGACTGGTTGCAAAGCTGAGGGTTTGTTTATGAAGGGGAAAAAGCAACCATAAAGAGGGAATTGGCTTCCCTCGCTCTCCCCGAACCTCTTCTTGGCAGCCCTACAGACAAAAAAGGACAAAAGCACAAAAATGAACAGTTTCTTCCTGGTTTTGTCCTCCCTTATCAAATACCGTGCTACAAGGAGTATCATCCTCTGCAGAATGATGTGGTTTCAATGGGAATTGGGAACAGTTTTCATGGAAAGAAGTGCACATTCAGCAGTGGGGTAGTCCTGAGATTAAATCTTTTCACTTTGGATCAAGGGTGAGTCAGTGCCTTGGCGGGGGGGTCACTTCAGCTGCCACATTTTTAAGCAAATTGCTCATGAGGAAATAAATTTTAGGGCAGAGAATACAGATTGGATGACAGAACCACAGGAATTAGGTTGCTGGGAGGAGAAACTTTGGGAACAAGTCTGCACAGCAGTCAACCCCACAGGAGGTGCTGAAAGATTTGTTGGCCAAAGTTTTGCTTTGATCCAGCTCACTCCACATGGGGAATTACATTTATTTGTTCAGATAATTGCTTGGGTAAGAGTTAGGAATTAGATCTTATCACTGTCTGCAGAGATGCACTGGAAATCAGGCCCAGTCTGAAGGGAGCACTCCCCAGTTTGAGTTCTCCATCCACATCACGGAGATCAATAAAGGGGTTTGCAATTAACTCAAAGTACTTAAAGTAGATGAAGAACCTTCCCCAAACTCACAGGATGCTTTTAATGGGAAGCTGTGGTTAGGTATTTTTTGTTAAAGGACAGGGAGACAGTCAAGTAGCCAAGATCCCGATTCCTAAGGAATTATTTAAGAGCAGATATTCCCAGCAGATGCTGAACGCAGCTTTTCCAGAGATAATGAAAGAGAAATAACAAAAGCAAAGCTTTAAAAATGAGAAAAACAGACCTCCAGAACTCTAGTCTCAATGTACGCAACTTCTTGAAATCAAAGAAACAGAGACTTTTTTGACAGAATCGACACCAGGCGTCTGTAAACTCATGCAAAAAAAAAAAAAAAGTCACTTTCCCCCAAAAGTTCACATTTGGATTACTTTTCCTTCATGATAACTTTCAAATAAGCCTTACTCCTGCATCCAGCCAGAGCCTTTACTCTGACATTGCCTTGAGATGCTCTGGCTGTTAGTAATAATAAGGACAAGTGAGAAATTATTAAAAGAGATTTATTGAAAGTGACTGAATGCTCCAGGGTACCATAGGAGGAGGTTCGATCCTCAGAACAATTTTATACAGCATATTGAGGCTGTTCAGACTTTCAACTTAAAAAAAAAAAATTAAAGTTTCTCCTGATTCAGAGCTACTTTGACACAGCTTCAAAGCAGAGGCATCTCAAAGCAGTGTTGAAGGAAAAATGGAAGTATTTTACAATGACAGCTCTAATATCTGAACTCAGCCTAAAAGCTGTCAAATAAATTAATAGTGATCTGGCAAGTCTGGTATGAACCTTCTCATGTACAAATGGCCTTGGGTTTTAACCTACTTTTTTTAGGACAATGTATTTGTAGAAGAATTTAGGAAATGCTCACATTTGCTACCAGTTTGTGGCACTTGACCATGACAAAACCACTCAGTAACTGTTGGCTACAAATTTACACTCTAAAACCATTTATAAATATGATTTTCCAACTTATCTGAGCAACCTGGGATAGTGGAAGGTATCCCTGCCCATGGCAGGGGGTTGGAACAAAATTATCTTTAAGGTCCCTTCCAACAAAACCATTCTGGGATTATTTAATTTTCCCTGAAGGCAATGAGGCTGTGGCTAAACAGCACCTGCATTCACCCAGATGTCCTAATTTGGGTTTATTTTTCTCTTAAACTCTTATATTTCCTACGCAGAATCATTAAGGTTGGAAAAGACCTCCAAGATCATCAACCAACACCACTGTAGCCCCTCGTGCCACATGATTCATTTTTGGACACCCCCAAGGATGGTGACCTGGCAAAGAGCATTTCCACCCATCCCTAGAGGAAAAATAAATTCCATTTTGCAAATCCACTCAACTTCAGCAAGCAAGAATCTAAACAAATTCTAACATGAGTGTGAAACCAGCTTACAGAAAGGAAAAATTAATTGAAACATTTGGAAAATTATCTCAAAAAAGTCCTTTTACTTCCAAAGGAACAGAAGAAGAAAATCTTTGCAGTTACAGTCTGCACCCTCGCAGCAGAAAGTGTCTGTTCCCTGGATTTTTGTTCCAGGACTGCACTGGATTTAATGCAGCTACAAATCAGTTCCTGGGCTTTGACATCCAATATAAATTTTGTTCTATCAAGACTGTGGGGACTCTGCAGCAGGCGACTGTAAGAAGCTTTTAGGAGTATATGGACATTTTGAAGTTTGTCCTTACCTTCCAACCACGTTCCATTGAAACAGGCCAAGGGAGATGGATTTCCCAAAGCTCCTGGTGTTTGTTGGGTTCATGTGGATGGTTTCCCCAGCAGAGAAAATTCTCCCAGAGCTTTTCACTCAATTCCCAGAGCTCGGAGCTGCAAAACTGCTGAAGCTCTCAGGAGAAACTCAGTAAGTGACACCACAGCCGGCAATTAATTTTTTTGGAAGCAAATTTTGTCGCACTTGGGATGCTTTTCCCACAAGCCGGAGTTGAGTGGTTTCCTCCAGACATCTTGGAGCTCAGATGGGATCTGGACCTCCCAGCAATGGTCCAAACCAGTAGCCCAATAAATCTTAATCTGTCTCTACGCACTTGGTTAGCTTAAATTTTACGAGGCGCACCAGAGGGTTCGGTTTATTGAATTTTGTATTAGAAAAATTTCATGATTTGAGGAGACTGTATAGAAATGCTTTGGTTTTTGGGAAAAACAACCTCCATGCTCTCTGCTAATAACTCACTCCTTTAGGGCTGGCTTTTCTTTGGACTTCGGGACTGGAGGTGCTCCTTGACTTTAGCTTCATTTATTTTACCTGCCTGACTCCTTCCCAAAGCCAGAGTTCAGCACAATTCCCAAGTCATGGAGAGCACAACCATCATCCTCCATGGAACAATACCAACTCCTCCTTTTCCAATAAAGCCTGTGGAGATAACACCTTCCAATGGGCTTCAATGAGACAAATGGAATCTCTTTGGGTTGTATTTTACCTCAGTTTAAAACAAACTTATTCCCCAATAATTTACTGAAGTGACTCTCTGCAAACAATACTAGCTGAAATAATTGCAGTTCATTATCTTTATAAGAACAACACACAAAATTCAGTGTGGCTTAAAATTCATTTGAACAGCACAACCCTGTGTTAATAATAGGATGTGAAACCAATGGCTTGGGACTCTCAGGAGGAAAATGACTTATTTATAAAGCACCTTTTCTCTCTTAGCTGACACTGAATCACTCCAGGTCACGTGTAATTAAAGCACAGGAAATGAAGGATGGGCTTTAAGAGCAGGAGTCCCTCTCTAGATATGCAGCCTGAGCACTCCTTTACTCAGCAAAGAGACCCACGGATCACAAAATCCTGGAATTATTTAGGTTGGAAAAGACCTCTGAGATCATCGAGTCCAAACTTGTGAAAGATCACGAATCAACTGTGTCAATACAGCAGTACACAACACACAATCACTGCAAAAGGCACAATTCTGGGCTAATTTTTAAAAATCCTCTCTGAAAGCAGTTTTTTTTTAAATAAATGCATTCTATTTTTACATTAAGACATATAAATAAACAAATAAATAAATACATGTTCCATAAATAAATAGATACTAGTGAGCATCCTGGGAGAATTGCAGCTCTACCAAGTCATAACTACCAGCAAAAAGAAAATTTGGATGTCTTATCTAGACATGCTTGTTATCACTGATCCTGGGAGTACCAGAACAGCACTGTTAGTGATCTGAAAATGTAGGGAAAAAAAGCCCACACAGAACCTGAAGCGCTTTTCAGCTGTATTTGAAAAAGATGCAGACAATGAAGTTTTTTCCCTTTACCTGCTGAAGGATTATATTTCAACTACTTGATCTGAGGAAAGGATGCATCTGCTTGAAAAATACAGCAGCCAGCTAGGCTTGTTATACAAGCAAGGTTGTTTTCCTCAGTGATTTTTTCAGAGCAAACTTTCCCCAATGAATGCTGATGACAAACAAGCTCCGTGCTTTGACATCTGCTGCACGAGCTGAGTTTGCTGAATTGAATCCCCTCCTGTCTCCTCCAAATTGCCTTGATAGTGGCGCAAACGGGGAAAAGAGGCTCTTCTCCCACTGTTTCAAAGCTTCCACAAAGAGAATCATAGCTGACAGGAAGTGCAGTTTGTGAGTGACAGAGGAAAAGCAGGAGCGGGGAATTAACAACTTGAATTTGGGAGGTGAGTTCTCCTCTATAAATGTGATTGTACACACTATACAGATCAATTTGCAGCTTTCCCAGCCTTCTCAGTACACCTTTGTTAAATAAGGAAGGAGTTGGAATCAGGAGCCACTGCTCATCTACAGCAGCTTCGGAGGGGAGGGGACAGGTGGGCGGAGAAGTGAGGGCGCCATGAAGAGGGCTCAGGTGAGGAAGGTTCCCTGCAGAAAGGACAGGAGGTGCAACGTCACCTGCTCACTGTCACAATACAAGGGCTTCTGTTGTTTTCCAAGTGGTTTTGGTTGGGTTTTTTTCCCTTCAAGGACTGTCCAGGGAGGTTTGGAGTCCCCACCCCTGGAGGTGTCCACGGAAGGCCTGGATGTGGCACTCAGTGCCATGGGCTGGTGACAGGGTGGGGATCGGGCACAGCTTGGATTCAATGATCTTGGAGGGCTTTTCCAACACAAATTATTCTGTGATTTCCTAATTTGTTTTATGTCACTTTTCACCTTTCAGGCTTTTGATCAAATCTGCTCCTTTTACCCTGCTGAAGTGTTTTAGGACTTCAGGAGTGCAGCAGTGTGGGGTGCACTAAATATCCTAAAGTCCTAGAAGAGACTCCACACTGCCCCCGTGCTTTCTTTTCCAGCCTTGTCTCCCAGGAGGAGCTGCACTGCTGTTATTTCTCCTTAGCTGCTCTGTTAGGACTTTGACTCATGGTTTTTTGTCAACCAGAAAGGGTTGTGAAGGATTTCCTCCCCAGCTGGGGCAGTATCTGGAGCCCAGCAATGAGCCCGGGCCAGCTGGGTTGTGTGCAACCGCCTGTGTCCTGTGCACATGAGAGTGAATCCCCTCAACTCGATTTTCAATTATTGAAAAATTGGTTTAAATACCAAACTGTGCTGAAGAGGCAAGAAGCCCGAGATTGTATAAAAAGATCTGCTGTTTTGTCCCTCTGGAAATACATGGGTTGCTCCAAGCTGCTATTTAAGCTGACGTCTGCTTTTCCATCACATCAAGCCCCGTGGTGTCCTCTCCTCCTCAAGCTGTGGGATTTTAAGGATGCTGGGAGGGATGTTTGGAGGGATGCTCAGAGGGAGAACCTGCTCTGCAAGGGAAGGAATGAATTCTCATCGTTTTGCACCTCCAGTCCTTTGACGTGCATTGGGAGAAAGTTAAGAAATATAAATTAAGAAGCACATTGCACAGCATGAGTGACTGGGAGTGTTTGGGAGGGGGCAGGCATTGCACAAAGCCCATCACAACAATTTCAGAAGCAAACAGCAGTGGCTGACTCCCCCCAACCCATACCCAGCCACTTTCTGCTTGTTTCGTGGTGACTTTTTATGGGGCCAACAAAAGCCGGAGGCAATTCCGCCTTTACCTTGGGAATTTGGTGACACAGCGTGGATTTTCTGTCCATGCAGAGGGGTTTCAAGTGAATGTAGATTAGCCCTGGGCTCCCAGGCCAGAGGGGATCAATACAGCCCCGTTAGTCCCTGTCAAAGGCATTGAAGGAAGCTTGAAAAGGGCTCAATAATCGAGTTCTCTCTGAAAGGCAAAGTCAGTCCTCAAAGGCAAAGGTTTGCAGGCAACTTCTTAAGAAATGGCTAAAGTTGGCCAGGAAAAACTGACTTTATTAATTATTCAGCTAATAAAATTGACTCCCAGTTAAATAGCTACATGCATTCTCTAACTAGACAAAAATCACCTGAAAATTCCTTGTCAAATTCTGCTTTTCTGCTCAGGAGTGAGGTATGCTTGATCAGCACCTGAAATATTAAAATATATTTTTAAACTGAAAGAATCCAAATACCAGGAAATCATCTGCAATACACATGGCTTTTCCTATGATACGTGCAACTAAGTAGCAAGAGACACGGATTGAGAATCCAAATTAGTTCTTTGTAAGGAAATGAGGTTGAACCAAACAAAGTTATCAGCATTTTGAGTCAAAGGACATTCAGATCTTTATATGAACAATGTTTGCTTCGCAGGCTGAGATGTATTTCATCCCAAAATTAATGTAATTAATCCAGAATTTAAATCACTTCTATTACAAATATTCACCCATCACCATTTCTGTTTTATTCCTTTTAATCCCTCCTTCTGCCACTCTTCTACTCACCTTTCAGCTCTCACTGTCCCCTTGCATTGCTTCCCACAATGTTTCTATCCACTAAACCAAATATTAAAATAGTGCCCTAATTTTCAATTGCAACCAGCTTTGACACCTTTTGCTGTCCCTTGCCCCTTTATTCAATAAAATCCCTGCCTTCTAGGTGTGCATCCCACCTTTCGTCTGCACCAGCTTTTCCAGCAGAGGCCCAGACATGGATTTCTTCCCTGTTCAGACACTCCACAATCAAGCAGCAGTCTGGTATCGATGAAAAATCTCCACTTGCAACTAAGAATGTCAATTATTCAATATTTCAGTATTCTGTCTTAAGCTCTGCCAAAAGTGTTACTCCCAGAAGTGACAGAATTTGGCTTTTCCCCAGCTCCACAAGAGGCAAACACTAAAGACCACTTTTTGCTGATGCAGTTTGAAGGATTTGGAGCATAATGAAAAAGCCCATGTGGCCAAAAGGATTTCAGAAAGTCTGAAGGAAAGGTGAGGAGAATAAAAGCAAAACAACCTAAAAACATAAGTCTGCACAAAAAAAAAAGAAGGGCAGTCCTGTGCTCTATACTCTATTTTTTTTTTTAATTCTAGATTTACCAATAGTCAATTTTTGCTCCTCAAACACTCTCTTGGCATGGATGACCCTAACAAGGATTGTTTGGAATCAGGTGGCTGCTCTTATCCCAAGGCAGGGATTTAATACAATCTGGGGTGTTTTTTATGTTTTATTGGAAGAGACAAGCAGAGTTTATGTGCTCAGTTAACACCTTGCAGGAATTTCCAATGAGGAGTTTCAAGTCTCCAAGCCAGTCAGTTCCTGCCTGGGAGAGCAGCGCTGATTTGCCCTGAATCTGGGAAAAGCTCTGGGAAAAGATAAACTGAAGTGAAAGCAGCTCTCCTGAAAGTGCTGTTCAGTGCCTTTGAGGCCTTGTTTCTTGGTGCTTCCTGGTTTTCTGCTGAAAGGTGCAATATTCCTCCTTTCCAGCTCCACAGGGCTCTGTCAGTGAGAAAACACCTTTTGGAAGTATTATTTTTAAAAACTGTAGGTGCATAAGGACATTGAGATGAACACCTGACAATCCAGTTGAGTGGAGTCTCTACTTCCAGTGCCTCAAGAGGCTCCAAGAGAAGTGGAGAGGGACTTTGGACAAGGCCTGGAGGGGCAGGACACAGGGAATGGCTTGCCACTGCCAGAGGGCAGGGATAGATGGGATATTGGGATGGAATTCTTCCCTGTGAGGGTGGGGAGGCCCTGGCACAGGGTGCCCAGAGAAGCTGTCGCTGCCCCATCCCTGGAAGTGTCCAAGGCCAGGCTGGATAGGGCTTGGAGCAACCAGGGATAGTGGAAGGTGTCCAGGGGTTTGGAATGAGATGGTCTTGAAGGTCTCTCCTAACTCAAACCATTCTATAATTCTATTTATCAGTTTTCCCCTCACTTATCAAAGGCGGATTTTATTATTCTCCCTGTACTCTGCTTTTAAAAGTTCCATTCTTTAACTGATACTGGAGACTGGCCACAGAAAAACTTATCCTGTTTTATTTGGATTAATAATTTAGGCAGGAAAGTTGAGAGAGGAGCTGTTTTTGGTGCTGTCGGTGTCAATCTGGTTGTGCCATTATCGCTCTTCACCTTCCCCAGGAGGTGCACGGAACAAAGCAAACGAAAAATCACCCCAAAAGAAACCAGAAACAATCAAAAAGCAGAAAATGGAAATCTGGATTCTAGATGTTGGTTGGACACTGATACAAAACTGCACATCCCTGATTTGGGAAGCCACAGAAGACTTGGACACCTTAGGAGAGAGAGGAGGCAAGAGCTTTCCCAATCCCTGCACCTCCCAGCACCTCTCCTTCCATCCCAAAGTGAATTGCGCCCTCACTGCATCCAAACGCCCTTGAGAGGCTTGGAGATCCTCACCAGAGCCGCTGTCACCTCTGGAGGGGACAAGCAAGTCTCAGGGGCTGCATTTGGAGAGGAAGTTTGGTCAGCTGTGCTCACCACAAGGCCAAAAGCAGCAGTTCTGTGACCAGGGACATGCAAAGATTTGCCACTAAAAGTCATCATTTCTTCCAAAGGTGACGCTGCAATGACTTCAGAGATATCAGCTGTCTCTAATGTAACAAATTCAGGCTGTCACCCTCCTTTGATTCTAGCATTAACTCAAAAAAAGAAAAAAAATAATCAATTAACCTCTTTAATTCTTTAGGAAACTTGGGAATTCTCTACATTTAACAGAAGGTGACTGCAGCATCTCAAACTCCTTTTGCATTAAGCGCAAGGAATTATGATTTTCCCTGGCAGATGCTGAATTGTTGAAGGCATCTTTTATTTTGGGGACTTAGAGCATCTCTCAGACATTAATTCAGGAGGGCTGGCACCAGCCCTACCCTGGAGAAAAGCAGAGCTGTCCCTTTTCCAGGTGAGCCATGGCCACACGAAGTGCTTTGCTTAAGGCAGCAGTGAGTCACTGGCACATCCCTCATGCTGCTGCCAACCCCAGCTCACAGAAATAAAGGGAATAATTCATGGCAGCCTTGGAATTTACATGAGGATTTAAGGAGTTCCTGGTCTGAGCCCATTGGACTCCTTTAGATATAATTTATGTTATTGTTCACTACCCACTCTCACATAACCTGGGAAAGACTTCCACAAATTAATTCTTTTTAGTGCTAAAACAACTACACGTTACCCTAAAAGACACCAGTGTTGAAATAGTTAAAAACAAACCCAATGCCATGAAAAATCCACACAGACCCAAGCCACAGTTTGGGATGTGCCACTTCACATCCCAAAAAACTGCAATTACTCACAAATGGGAACAAGGCTCATGACTTTTCCAGGGGCCTTCACCAAGCTGGGATTTGCTTTTCGTTCTCCTAAATGAAAAATTTTCAATGTACAGCTGTCATTAGTAAGAGAGAGTTGTTTATGGATCATTTACTAATACTGTATGTTCTCCTCTCCTTTCAGCTATAAAAAGTAAATTGTTGGTTATGATTCACTGGTCAGACCAATGCAAATGCTGCCCTTTAAATATGGCATGATTAATTTAATAGTTCACTTCTGCTGCAGGAAATTATCCCGTGGAAATAAACAAATAATACAATTCCAGAGGAACTGCACGTTGTTTTTATAACACTTACAGCAATGGTACCAACAACTCAGAAGTCTCTCAGAAACATTTTCAGTGGTAATTGCCATATGTCACTATTAAAAATTATCCTAATTCTTGCTCAATTGCAATAATATGAAATATTTCAACGGAAATAACACTGGAATGTTTACCTGATAGTTTCCCAGCCTCTGTATGTTGTGATTCCCAGAGTGACTGGGTTTTTAAATTGTTTTAGAAAGGGGAGGCTAAAATATGGAAATCAGTCCCAGGCACATAAAGCAGCTCAATTAATTTTCGTGAGTTGCTGAATGGGAGGATTTTGAAAAGAACTTGGAAAAAAAGCAGCATTGCCCAAATCCATCAATCTTCACACAGGACCAAAACACTCTGTTGTACCATTCCATATTCATCATCTTTTTGGGGACAGGCAACTCTTTTTTGTTCAGTGAGAGGTATAAAATACCTCGACTGCTTAGCACGGCTCTGCAATGTTCCCAGGGCTAGGATGGCAATTTTTAACATGGAATTGCAATGGTGGAGACACTCGGAATGTACAATTAGCCACAGCACTCTGCAATTTGGCTATCAGCAGGGAGGAGGAGAGTCCTCCTCTGAATCCCTCAGGATTTTCCTGCAATGCCATGGAATTGTCCCTGTGTGCTGGTGTTGCAAGTGCTGGATGTGACAAACATTCCCATCCTCACAACTTCATTTTGGGGTTGGGAAAAGGTTGGAATTTTCCCAAGGTGGCTCCACTGAACCAAATCTACTTCAAAAACCTGGCTGGAGGTGACTGACTACTTCCAAACCACTTTAAACAGTCCCTTGGACAAGGAAGGGCTGGGTGGGGTTTAATTCATTCCATGAGTAATCCCAAATACCACAGTGGGTTCCCAGAGACCAGACCTGTAGAAAACACCTCAGACACCTCCATAAAGTCACACCAGGCACCTCTTTTTGCCAAAATCCCAAGTGTTGCAGGTGATCTCCTACACTGATGGACAGAACACATAGCTCACTCAGTCCTTGGCCGTGGAAAACACCAGGAAAAGCCCAAAAAAGGCTTGAGGTGGCAGGTTTGCCTCTGCAGTTGAAGGAATCACTGCAGGAAGACCTGGACGGGCAACATGCCATGAGCCCACAGTCCCAGCTATGGACAGAGGTCCAAGGAGAGGCCAAAGAACACATCCCTGTGCCAGGGAGATTCAGACTGAGCCCATCAATCTTTAATGACGAAGCACACGGGAACATCCTCTTTGATTTATCAGCCTGGGCAGTTGCTTTTCATTTAAAGCGAGTTCAATTTAATCTTTTGAAGTGTAGGAACAGGTACAGCAGCAGCCTAAAATAAAAAAAAATCTGTGGGGTCTGACTCCTCAGCACATGATAGGATGCAAAGAAACAAACCTGATTGTCCTTGTTCACGTCTCCTTCTGGAAAAGCTGAGGAGAAAAGGACACAGGAGGGAACTGCCAGACCCTGAACTTGTCCCAGTGCTGGAGGTCAAACGTCTCAGCATTGTCATGTTCATCCAAACCCAGACAGAGCCTCCTCGTGTCCCCAGGGACTCCAACACGTGGCTTTGCCGGAGAAAGTCCCCTGGTCTGGAAATGAGGTTGCATTAATATTTCAGATCACATTTAAGCACAAGTCCTTCAAGAGAGTTTCCACCACATTTCTCTGTGTGCACCTGGAAAACCACTGTTAAACTGCTTTCTTACCCAGGCACACGTGCAGATGTGTCCAGTTGTGCTCTGCAGCTGCAAACATCTGCCTTGAGCTCTGCCACACACCTGCTCCAGCTGTGACCACACGTTCTGTCACCAGTTGGATGATGAATGACGCCAAGGAATGTTTTGTGGAGGAAATCAGTTACCATTTGATGGAACGAGAGCACGGAGCCTCAAGCTGCCCCAGGGGAGGCTCAAGTTGGACACCAGGAGGAATTTCAGGTACTGGAAGGTGTTGCCCAGGGAAGTTGGGAGTCCCCATCCCCGGAGGCGTCCAAGGAAGGCCTGGATGTGGCACTCAGTGCTTTGGGCTGGGGACAAGGTGGGGATTGGCCGCAGTTGGACTCGATGGTCTTGGAGGGCTTTTCCAACTTCAATGATTCTACAATTCAGCAAAAAAAGTCAAACAGCTGAATTTCCTAATGGAAATTCCCCTTACCAATCACCTGAGCCCAAAGCTGTCCCCCTTTATCAGCACGACAGGACAGCAGGGGAACAAAGCACGTAGGGAGCCACTGAATCAGCCCAGCAATTGTCTCCAACAAATACAGAAATTGGCCATTTCCATAAATTTTAAACTTCACCGCATCCTCTGAAGATCTTACCAAGAAATAAGCCTTTTTATATGAGCAATTCATATACCACAAGCTGGAAATATGGGTCTGTATTATACACATCTCCTAGCGCAGGCAGTTTTCCAAAATACCTTTGCCATGAATTTCAATTAATTAAGCCATTTCCAAGGTACAATATTGCCTGGAAGAAAAAGTTAATGAAATGAGTATATGATCCTTTAGCTAAGCTTCATAGTTTAGGAAAGAATTTTAACCTGTCATCAGGTCAGCCTGAAATTATTCATTTTTAAGTCTAAAATTGTTCTGAATTAGCCTGAAGTTAATAATACTGTTGATAAAGGTTTTCCTGTCTCTTTTTGAGCACAGGAAGGAAACATGAGAAAAGCTGTTGTGAAATTTTTGGTTTAGCCTTTTTTGCCATGGAATTTCCTAGAGGAAAGACAAGCCATGCAAACATTGTCTTTGATCTGCTAAATTTCCCCTAGAAAATTGTCATTAGCAGTCACAAAAATTAATCTTTTTTTGCATCCAGAGTGATTTATGCCATGCATGCTTATGAGATGTACATCTCCACACTCTTATGTGATGCAAACTGGATTTGATCAACTCTGCTCATCCTTCAGCAGCTCTGATCACTTCTGAAGGTACTTTGCCCTCAACAGTTCATTTTCATCTGAACTATTTCTTCTAATCCACATCTTTGTGCTTCTAGCAGCTGCATAAGAACAAAGCCCTGCTCAAGAAACATTTCCTTGCAGGACATGTAATTATTAAATTGGGTTCTAATTACAGATCATAAATTACAGACATTTCTTTAGAGAGAAAACACCCAGAATGCTGTAGAGAAATTCAATGCCTATTTTGAAGTTAATCTAAGAGCATTTAGGTTTAAAAAAAAAAAAAAAGAAGATATTTTGGGATCAAGTCATGCCTCCTGTATGAATTGCATATGATTATATTTGAGATGCTGCTAGGCATCAGTGTACACAAATATTACTTCCTATTAAAATATCTAAAAACATATGTCACTTCTGTGTGGCAGCAGCAGCCAGAAGAGCTGTGCAGTTGGCGTTTTCTGTGGGAAGAGAAAGGAAAGGTGCCTCTGGATATGTTCTTTCTATAGAAAGACAGACATCAGGGTGCAGCCAAAGCCCTCCAGGAAAGCCTTAGCTCCAACATAAGCACTCAGCTCCCAAAAAGGAACTGTGAGCCAAGGAAAGATTAAACAGATTAAGGCAACCAGCAAACACTTGGTGCTGGCTCCAGCTGAACCCAGAGCGCCACAGCAGTGCCCTTGGAGCGTCCAAAAACTGAGCAGAGAGACACCAAAATGCAAAATACAGCGTGGAGTGTTTGACCAAAGCAAAGGTTGATTTAAAACTCAGTTTAAAACTGAGGTGCTGTGGAGGTAAAAACCTGAGGTGTGGCTCCAGACATCCTGGCAGGGATCTGGTGCTCAGCTGGGCTCTTTGTGCCAGTGGCAGGGACAGGTGGCCATCCAGAGCCCACAGGTGGTCACCCCACAGCCACAGCCACAGCGCTTGGATGGACCTGCCAAGAAAAATCCATCCCGAGTGATCCCACCACAGACAGACCCCCTACACATGGCTGGCCCAGCCAAACCTGAGCCAGGCCTTCAGCACTTGTCCGAAGACATCAACCTCGGGAGGTCACAAGGGTGGAACTGCCCTGACCAGGGGCATGGCCCTGGCTGGGGGCTCCAGAGTGGAGCCCTCACAGCTGCACCACTCGCCCCAGTCGAGTGAGATGAGCTTCCACAAGGTCCCAGAATCCTGGGATGGCTCCGGCTGGAAGGGCCCACAGTGGGGTCATCTGGTGCCACCTCCCTGCTCCAGCAGGGCCATCCCAGAGCACAGGGCACAGGGCTGTGTCCAGATGACTCTGGAATATCCCCGGTGAGGGGGCCTGTGCCAACCACCCACACAGTAAAGAAGTTTTTCCTCATGTTCCAGTGGAACATCCTGTGCATCCATTTCTGCCCGTTTCCTCTCCTATTGCTGGGCCCCACAGAGCAGAGCCTGGCTCCAGGCTAATGGCATTTTTGGGACCTGCTTTTCCTGGTCAGGACAAAGAGAGTGGCTGCGGAAGCACCTTTTTAGCAGCTGTCCTGTGAAATGAAAGCAGGGAGAGGACTCAGCCCTCAGCGTTTGCCGTACCTCATCAGGCTGTGGCTGGGGTGGCTGAAGAAGGAAATGGGATCAAAGCTGGCTCCAGCAGACCCTTCCCAACATCCCACAGCCCCTGACGATGGAAGTGTTCGAGGAGTGCCGGAGTTACAGTTCATAAGATTTTGCTGCCATCTTCTGATGAAAAGACGCCACACGGGGAGAAATGCAGCTGCTGGGCAGCACCACTTCCCTTGTACCCTGGACTGCTCCCATGGGAAACCCGGCTCCTTTGGCTCCCAGCAGCCTGCTGGGCTCACTGGGATAAATTATTTAAAATTCCTACTCAAATTTCCTGCTCCAGGCTTCTGACTTCCCAGGCAGAAAACAACCCTGTGTGTCCTGCAATACATCCATTAGTACACAGCAGCTAAACACCATCAAATTGTGTTTAATAGTAAATATTTTATTAATAATAACTCCTCCATGCTTCAATTTCCAAAAATCACATTAAAATTATCACTTTAAAAATGAGGTACAGACGATTTTTCTTCAAATAGTTAATGAATTGTCTTCAAATTTGACTTTGTTCTGTGAAAATGGGTTAAATATTTCAGTGTCTCATTTCATGGAACATTTTCACATTGATAGGTCTTGGGGAAAAAAAAAAGAAGGACTTTATATAACATGCAGAAAAATCAACCTAGCATTAAAATAAACTTCTTCTGAGGATAATGATGAACAGCCTACCTCTCTTTTGCATTACAGAGGCACAAGCCCTGCTCCCTTCTCGAATGTACCACACACAACTTCAGCTAAAACACACAAAACAGCTAAACTGGAGCAAGAACAGTTCTCTCACAGTGCCTTAAGCTGCAAAGTTTTTGCAGTAACTCAGAATTTGGGTTTTTCTATGCCACATTGTAAATCAGATCCATCCATTTCTGTTCTAGTCCTGTTTATTTTACCTTTATTCCCCGCTCCTCGTTGCAGATGGAGACAAATGAACTATTCCCTTCAAAGCAGTTCTCTTTTGCTCAGTTGAATGTCACACTAACAACACCTCAGAATATGGATCTTGGGGATTGAGGGGCTTTTCTTGGAATCGTGGAATGGTTTGGATTGGAAGGGATCTTAAAGATCATTTAGTTTCAACTCCCTGCCCTGGGCAGGGACACCTCCCACTATCCCAGGTTGCTGCAAGTCCCATCCAACCAACACTTCCAGGGATGGGGCAGCCACAGCTTCTCTGGGCACCCTGTGCCAGGGCCTCATAGGAAAGAATTCCTTCCCAATATCCCATCTATCCCTGCCCTCTGGCAGTGGGAAGCCATTCCCTGTTTCCTGTCCCTCCAGGCCCTTGTCCAAAGTCCCTCTCCCACTCTCTTCTAGGCCCCCTTCCTGCACTTGGGATAAACTTTAAATTCCCTTGTAGGTACTTAGAAATTGTTAATATTGTGTCTGAATATGCAACTAAAAAATAAAATTTAAAAAATCATTTGTATTAATTCTTTCTTCACTGTACCTGGTCTTCAGTGACCACCTCCAGGGGCAAACACAGATCTAAGGCAGATCGTTCCCAGAAAAGTTCAGTGTGACCCTGGGAAGACGCTCAGCCTTCATCAGCACAGAGAGGAACATGGATTTATCAGGATAACCACGGGAATACCCCTGCCCTGTCCCTTTCTCCTTTCAACAAACTCTTTGTGCCTTTGTACCCTTCTCAGTCAGCAGCTTGACCTGCTCCTGAAATTCTGCTTTCAGCCAGATTTCTCTGCACTTTCCAAAAGAGCCAAGCCATTGCCAGTGCAATAAAATGTGGTTTAAAACATGTAGAAATAACAGAATTCATTTAGGAGAGGGACTTTTCCTTCCTAACTGGGATAAAGCCTTTGTGAGTTCCTGACTCCCAGGTTCACAGCCAAAAACGGGACAGAGCTCAGAGAAATTCTCTAATTACAAGGAGAGTTATTACCCTTCAATTAAAAATTTGGGCAAGATAAAAATCTCTCGCAGCCCCATTTCATGTGAGTCTCTGAAGAGGAGCAGTGCAAGGTGTGTGAGTGTCAGATCAAATCAACACACGATGTACTCTGGGAGCTGACACAAATTCCAGGTGTTCCTGAGTCCATCACTTTGTGCCTACCAGGGACACGTCCAGTTTGTTCTGATTTCCTCACCAGGTACTCTCTAGAATGAACAGCCAGGGATTTGTCCTAAGCTAGGATAACCTCTCGTGGAAGAAATCACCAATTGCCCTCCAGTAATGAGCACCACAACGTCAGGCTAAATTTAAATGATGGAAATAATCAGAAATCCGTAACATCCCGTGATTATCGCCGAGCTTTGTTTACTTCAACAAATCTAATGCCATCTGATTAAATTTCACCATGTTTACACACCACACCACGTAGTTCCTCAAACATCAGCAAATGAGATTGACTCTTCAACAGAAAGTGATCATGGAATGCAAATCCATCCATTTAAAATGTAGCAGAGTCAATTGTTTGTAGGGGATGTGGATGTCCAACACTGGCCCTGCTCACTCTGCACCACACACCTCTTTAACTGGCTCACATCTCAGCCAAAGTGCTTTAATTTAATATATTTATTCTCATGCATAATTGATTGATATTTCTTGTGTAATTGCTCTTTTAAAATTAAAAAAAAAAAAAGACTTTAATGCTTTTAATTCATCTGTGCGGAATGGTTGGGGAATTTAGGCATGAAAAGTCACGACCACATGGAACAGAATTCACTGCCCGGGTTCAGGCTCCAAACCCATCTGATGTAAGCAAAAGGCTGCAGCTGTCAGGGCCCTGAGGAGCCAAAAATAAATTACCCCAAACCAGGAGGGTTTCTTCGTTTGAGCTCCATGGGTCAGAGCTTCTATACTTTGATTAAACATGTTTAAATTGTTAATAAAACAACGCATTAACCAACAACTTAATTTGGACAAGCAGCATGACAAGAGTTCATCATCTATACAACACCTTCTCCATTATGATGTTCATAAAATCCCAGAATTATTTGGGTTGGAAGGGATATTAAATCTCATCCATTCCATCCCTGCCATGGGCAGGGACACCTTCCATTATCCCAGGTTGCTCCATGTCCAACCTGGCCTTGGACAATTCCAGGAATGGGGCACAAATCCATCCACCCACCATTAAAAAACCAGCAATCACAACCTTTGAGCACTAAACACATTCAACACCTTGCCCCAGAGCAGAATGAAGCCAAAATCCACAAAACCTGACAGATGTTGAACGGTTTACACAACAAAAATTGCACTCTGGAGTAGTCAACTTCACGAGAGCATTTATGGATTTCACACACACACAAAAATCCATGTCCAGCAGAAGAAATTCACTTTCCATGAATTACGTTCTTTCTTAACCAGCTTGCTGAGAAAGGTGGCACATCTAAAAAATAGATTAATAGACAAAATTTTAAAAATAAAATGTTTCTATTAAACAGCTCTCTTCCTGCTGTCTTTCAGGAATACAAATAATCAATACCAAAGTCTTCTCCTCAGGGAACATTTCCCTTATCCTTCATCAAATGACTCTAAACTTAGTTTTCCATCACAAGATATTTCAATCTCTGCTTGTGCTGTTTTAAAGTAGACAAAATCTTCTCTCCAGATTTCCAAAGAAGCCTAAATCAAGATTCACTGAAAAATACGAAGACAACTGATCAAATCTCCTGCAACGAATAAATGAGAAGCAGAACTTTTTGCTTTATTTTCTGGAATAAGAGATGGAAATGAGTCCATTGACTGTCATGTTCCATGAAGGAACACCTGGTTTCAACCTAATAATCAAAAGTGCCCATATTTTGAAACAATTAAAAAGTTGGCATTATTTGATGGCTTGAAATTTATATCAAAATCATCTACATTCATCAAGGGCTTCCCTTTTAAATCAATTCCTTCCTATTCTCCACAACACTCATCAGTTGAATCCTGAAGGGTTTTTTTGCACTCTGTGCTCTGTAGAATCATAGCACAACCATGGCTTTTAATAGATTTAATAGATTTAATATATTTCCCTTGCTGATATCCTCAGTTTCTCTGAGGTTTTTCCCACCCACCTTCACCTCCCTCTGTCCTGGCAGCTGAAAAAAGCCCAATCCAACAGCTCTCCCTAAACCATCACTTTTCCTGTGATGTCTTCAGAGTAATAGACACCAATTCTGATAGAAAATTCCATGACACCAAAAGCCATCACCATTTTGGAGTCCAGCAATCTTAAATCATCCTAAATACAGATTATCCTAAATTAGCATCCCCCAAGCAGTTCTGGACTATACACATTACATCAATTTTTCTCCTAAATACATGATTGGTTACTAGAACCTTCTAGATCCTGAAAATACATTTTAAAAACCCTATTTTCCCTTGTTTTCCCTCTAAATTCTGAAATAGAAGCCTTTCCTAAAATGGCAGTGACACCACCACAGTGATTATACCACCACAAATGAACACAAGAGACAAAACAAAGAGCAGCCAGAGGCTACAGCGGAATTTTTCAGGATCAGTCAGTGCTGCTGAGAGCTCTGGCTGCACTGTAGAATTATCCCCTCATACAGAAGATTTAAAATTTCAGGCAAAAATTAAGGTAATTGTGGTTATAGAGAACACCAAGTCTATTGGAAATTCACAAAACCACAGAAAAATGGCAAGTTTGGGGAAAAATCACCTTGGTGACTCGCTGAAATGTGTATATTTATCCACAACATGTTGCAGAGGTGCCCAAAATGCTTCAGCTCATCCTTATTTGCCCAGATTTCCTCTGTTTTCCTGTTATCCAGAGCAGGAGGATCATCACATCACACCCTGCTCATTGAATCAGGAAATGCCTCATGTATTTAGTGCACCTGATGTTTATTATGCTGAAGGTCTGAGCAAAAAAATACCTTTTATGTCTATTTTTTTTTATATTTATTAATGCGTAGGAAAAATAATGGTCTTATAATAACACTGTTAATTACCAATATTTTTTCCTATTAGCGAAATGTCATTAATGCTTCTCAACAATGAGCTCAGACAAATATTTGGAGCCATTTTTAGATGTCTTGCCCAGAATATTGTGAAGATAATGATGAATAGATGTTCTCAAGTGTGTAAAATATAAAAATCTTAGTCCTTACTGGTTAGTCCTAAACTATAAAGAGAAAACAAACTTCTAATGGATGTTGACAGATAATGAAGTTGCAGACATGAAAAAAAATGGTGTGTTGTTTGTCTTTGATGTATTATTTCTTGAGGTGGTATCACAGTCTAATTTTACTGCAGAAATTCCTCCCTGATAAATCACTTTGTCGTGACATTTAAATGAAGGCACAAAGAAGAGGCTTAAAATTAAGAAGTCTTTATGAATATGTTGTTGCAGTAGATAAATGGATCTATAGCAACAGAACTAAAATCAATAATTCCATTAAAATGTAAAAGTGATTTTCTCCTTTCCCCCCACATGCAGTGTGCTGCAGGTTCTGAAAATACAGAAATGTAATAAATTGAAAAGACAGTAAAATGAGGGCACTAAAACTGTAAGTATTTGGGGTTAGGACACTTTTAATGAGTGCTGCAGTTACCTCTTAGAACATCAGCAATCCAGATCAAATAAAGCCAGGGTTATGCTGTCTAATGTGAAATCAATTCCCAAAAATGTGTCTGAAAATGAAACAAACTCCTCCACCGAGCTGCATCGAGCCAGACTGCAAGAGCCAGAGCAGCCAAAATCAATGGGATCAAGGCTTGGAGCTGTGCCACAGGCCAGCTCTCCTCACCACAAATCACTTCCAAACAATCCATGGACACAGAAAAGGTTTGTGTTTCCGTCTGTGTGGAGTCACTGGAGTGACACATCCCCAAAACCACTGGAGCCACTGGGGAGAAATGGGAATTGAAGCAGCAGAATCAGTCCCACACTGACTTAAACTTGGGAAGGTGGAATTTCCTTCTCCTCTTCCTTTTGCCAGGGCTGTGGAGTCACAGAGGAATCAGAGAGGAGAGCTGGATATGTGCCCATCAGAGTGTGGGTGTTCATTTTAACCACCAAAATCGCAGGAAAGGACACCCAGCCCACTTCCCAGGGGATGAGGGATGTGTGGGATGCTTCTGCCCTCCGCCCAAGGTGGTTCATTCCCCTGTGAGAGGCTTGTAAGAGCCCCTCTGCTTAACTGTGGCTTCAGGGGGCATGGGAGCCTTTATCCCAACATGCCTAATCTTCCTCCTTCCCATCCCTATGGATAACACCTGCTCATTACCTAGGTCAGAGTCCTGCAGTGGCAGCTAAACCTGAGCACAGCAGCAAAGCACCGGGCAGGGGGGGACATTCCACCTTTTCCTGACTGCACTGCAGCACTTCCAGAAAAAGAGCCATTTATTTCCCTACATTATAGCTCTGGTTGCCACAGGGCTCCTTCTCCTGGTTCTCCCTGTGTCCACTTCTCCCAGCTCCAAGTCTTTGCCCACCTCTCCAGCTGGAGTTTCCCAGCAAGCCCCTTCTCCCTCACAGCTCCTCTGAGTACAAAGGCCTGGAGTGACCGGACAAGGGGAATGGCTTTAAAGTGCCACAGGGCAGGGTTAGATGGGATTTTGGGAAGGAATTCCTGCCTGTGAGGGTGATGGGGACTGGCACAGGCACAGGCTGCAGCACGGGTCACACACTGCTGCTGCAATGACAAAATCACCATAAACTGGGCCTACATTTACTTCTACTCTTCCCACCACACTTCATCCACCTCACAGCTCAAAATCCTGTTCCAGTGAAGTCCATAAATAAATTTCCCTCTAAGCAGCCCATTACTTTCCATGAAGTCACGCAGGTGTTGTATCAACCCTATTTTTAGCCCTTCCAGAAGTGATTGTGAAAAGCTCCAGGACAGACAGGATCTCTCAGGGAACACTACACCCACACGAACACGATATTAATCTGTACCTGATGCTCTGAGGTGCTCAGTCACACATAAATAATCAGAGCTAGGGCAGTGTTAAGATGAGCCAACAGCTTTTAACCAGCACAGAGCTGCTGGAGAAATTCTCTGTATGACTGGGAAATACTCTCAGCAACAATTTTCTAAATTTTTCCTGCTGATAAATTCTCTGAGCAAAAACTTCCTTAATTTTTCCTGCAATCTAGCACATGAGTTTCATTTCTATTTTAATTTTTGATCATGAAAAGAAGATTTTTTTTTTTATTATTTAAATTCCCAGACTAAGCCTGGCTTTCAGAGATGTCTGTTTCAGACTTTGTGCATGAAGTTCCCAGCCCCACCGAGCTGTGCCACCAGTGCAAATCTGAAAGGGAAAGTTCAGCTGCTGACGATACAAATTAAAATGGTTCCCTCCATTTGAAAGGATGTGGAATTTTATACAAGATTGAATTTGACACCATATCACTAAAGTGAATATAATTCACTGTGATCTCCTTGCCATTTAGAACCGATGGCCCATTCATGTGTAAATGCACAGTTAAAGGGAAAAAAAAAAGTACAGCAAAGACAGACCTTAATGTCATCTGTATCCAAGCAATCACTTTCATTGTGTTCCTGGGATAAAAGGAGAGGTAAATATTAAACATTAAAAGGATTGTGGTTTTATAGCCATTCAGGAATGCACATTTTATTACAAAAACCACTCACTCACTGTATTTCTCTATATCAGCCCATAATCTATAGACCACGCGAATGCATTCCAGAGGCAAACTCTGTTTAATCCTGAATCACACCTTCTCCGCAGACAGAAATGAAGCATCCCTGTGAGGAATAATCTTAGAAAACGCCACACATCTGCCACAAAAAGATCCCAGACCAGGAACCTTTAGATGAGAGTCTGAACAAAGTTGAACATCACAGTGAAACAGCACCAAGGCCGTGGGTTCCAGGTGTGTTCTGAACACAAGGGCATGGAAAAAGCCTGAAAGGATTTTCCTTACCTATTTATTAAGCCAGAAGCCAAGCCTAGGGTTAACTGAGTCCTACAACACTAAGGGAAGAAGGAGCAACTGATATAAACAGTCGAATAATAAAGTAGAAAAAACTGAAGGCCAGTCCACAAATAAAATAAACATCATGAGACAGGGCACAAATAACCAGTGTGGGGGAAATGCCAGCCAAGAGAGAAAAGCAGAAGCCTCCACACTGCCGCAATTTTAGTGTGGCAGACCCTGGTTTGTTTATAGACCCAGTCCAAAGGTTTTTGGATAGCACAGTTCCAGCCCTATCTCAGTGCTCCAGTGTGAGGAACCCTGAGGTTCTTCCTGCAGTGCAAAACCTTCCACAGTGCTGCATGCTTGAAAAGGAAAAAAAAGGTAAATAAACAAGCCAAGGAATCACTAAAATGGGCTGTAAATAATATTTTCCTTTCTTCAGTGGTCTTTAAATGAGGGCCCAAGAGTCCTGCAAATCCTTCCCAAACTAGGGAAGTTCATGAAGGGGCTGGGTGGGTTTTCCATAGCATGTTTTACTGGGGAAAAAAAAATATTCTGAGCTCATATAGGGCTGTTTCTTATCACTACTTCCCTGTCATCATTTATAATCTAGATCTCATTTTATAGAAAAAACTGCACTCCTAAAGTGTCCAAATTGAGGGAATTCACTGCTAGAGGGTTTTGTTCCTGTACAGCCCTGCCTGGCTCCGAGTGCTGCTCACTTTGGTACAGTTGTAGATGATTACAAGAGTCATTAAGCAGCATAAAATCATGCATGCTGGCTAATTAATGTGGAATTGATTCTCCTTTTAGTTTCATTTTTTATGCCTGTTGAACTCCACTGAAATCAATAAAGGCAGGCTCAGTAAAGACTGCAGTAAAATTGATGTAAGTGAAGGATGTTGGGCTTGGAATTTAATAAGTAATAAAATCCAAGGAAACAGAAAAAGAAAATCCAACTTCCAGCTGCATCCAGGTATTTATTGTAATGGAACATGATCAGTATTATTTGGGAGATTTTCCTCAACATTAGTGTCCAAGTGATGCATTGGAAAATATGGAAGCTCAGCACAGTAATAAAAGCACTCAGAGTGATGTGAAAGGGGATGTAATCCCCAAAAAGCTCAAGCTGAGGTTCTGGAAGGTTCTATTCTTTACTCCCACCACAAAACCACTCCAGATTTACAAAGAATCTTCCCAAACTTTCCTTCCATTTGCCAAGGGTTGGTGTCTCCACCTCCTTTTGTTACCCCTCTTCAGCATCCAAACAAAGAGGACTTTTGTCTTTACAGACCTCGAGTCTGCATTAGGAAGTTCTAACCAAATTTAAACAATAAAATGAATTTACAAATTAAAAAATTCAAGACTGCATCCCGATATTAAAATTCGATTCAAGCAATGTTTCTTTGGTTTCTTTTCTCCTTCATCCCACGCCCTTCCCTGCTGCCCCTCTCCAACCAGCGCTTTCCCATATTTTGTTTAAATACGACGTTTTCAGCCATCGCAGGAGTGCCCTCGTGCTGTGACACGTGAATCTGAGCTGTCACATCACATTTGGTGATGTGGCACAACAAAATTGGATGGGCAAACCTGACATGACACCACAGCTCAGAGAGATTCCCTCTTCTTCTGCCACGAGCTCATGTCACACTCTCTGCAAGAGATACACACACAAAAATTGGCTATTCAACTATTTTTTTTTTAATGCAGATTAGCCCCTGACCTTTCAGTGATGCCTTGAAATGAGCAGTGCCAGATTCACCTGCCTTGAGTGTTTTGACAACAATTTTGCTGATGAGAGGATCAGGTCATTGCTGTGCTGAAAACCAACCTGCTCTTTACAAAAACGGAGAATTAGCTTCAGAAACAGTTCTGTTTTACAGCCTTAATTATATCAGAGCATGGTTTTCATCCCCGTTCCTTCACAGTTTGCAAACAAAAATTATAAAAAACAAAACAAAACAAAAAAATCAAAAATTGTTGATTCCTCACAGGAAAAAAAAAAAGGGCAAATTTCTCAAAGCTGTATTTAGGTTGTTGCCCTAGAAGGTCTTTTCTATGGATATACTCATGGGAGCTTTAGTTCAGATTCCCATCAAGAGTGAGCCCCAGCAATTAGGCAGGGATACAGGAATACTCCTGTCAGACACTTCCCATGAAAACCACAGCAACACAACGAGTCAGGCTCTCCTCAGGGCACATCAATTTTTTAAATGGAAATACACCCAGGATGAGCTGCACCGTTCCCTTCAGCCTCCCAGCCCAGAGCAGATGCAGGAAGGGGTTTTATCCAACCTCTACATTTGCTCATTTATTATAATTCCATAAACCGTATTTTTGTTAAGGAGTCCTCTGGAATTTACGACAGGCTGAAAATGGAGCCTGGGTAATTGGTCTAAAGAGGTTTCTTATTTATTCTCTCCATTTTTATGTTTAACATGAACTATCTAACTTCAATCTTTCCAAATCACATGGGAGATATTTAAAAATCAATTTTTCCTTCATCCTCCTTCATCCCTGGCAACCAGTGGCATTATTTTACCTCAGATGGCAATTTAGTCAGGGAGGTTTGAACCTTGAGAGAGCCCTGCTTATCCCTTAGGACAAATCGCTAGATTCCTCTCCCTGTAACATCTGCAGCATCAAGCAGTGCCTAAAACCACGCACCAAGGTGCGTGCACAGCACATCATTCCCTAAATTCTGCAGTAGGGCCTTATTCCCCAGGATTTGTCCACTGTCTACCTGCATCAGTGGAGAATTCCTCATTGCAAGCAACCTGGATTTGCCTCAAACAGAACAAAATCAACTCCGTCAACACACTCCCGGTGACTGCAGGTGGGGATCAGGCCAAATCAAGAGTGCTGCCCAAAAAAACCCAACAATTGCCTCAGGCCTCGGGCTTTAGATTTTATTGCAGAAGGACCAATGAGCAGAAATAATTGTAATATCATTTTTAAAAGTTAGATTCTAAGTCACTATTCAAAGGAAATTCTCTCAGAGGGTTTTTTTTCTTCCTCCCCAAGAGCAGCTGCTGACTCACTCCCCACCAGCTCTTAGCTGCTAAAATTTATGACAATAATAAAATGTTTAAGTCAACCTTCCTTGCAGGCTGCAGCTTAGGCTGGAGAGCGTGCAATTTAAATCCAGGGAAGTGACACAGGGATAGTTATTCTGTGATGATTCCACCTATTAATCACCAACCAAATCGTGTCTCTGCTGTCTGCACTTACTTCTCTTTGCATACTTGAGGTAACAGGCATCAGTCTCTGGGAGCTGAATCCCGGGGGATTTGGGCTCATCTGCATCTCTGGCACGTGCTGAGGGGAGAACGATCTCAGCATTAAGCAGAAAACTGCTCAGGAAGAACTCCTGGAGTCACCGAATATCCGGAGTTTGGAGGGACCCACAGGGATCAAGGAGTCCAGGTCCTGGCCCTGCACAGGTTGCTGAGGTGGGAACTGGGGTGGGGCTGCATCCACTACATCACCAAGCTGAGGAAAACCACGTTTTCCACAGAGACCCTGGAAAACCCTAGAACATCTGAGTTTTGTTCAGCCATCTTCACTGAGCAGCATCCAGAGGCACTCACAGCGCTCGGGTGCTTCACCCGCTTCTCTTCACACCCTGCCTGGCTCTGGCCTTGATGTCTGATTAAATTTACATTGATGGCACTGTTTATTAGGCAAAAAGGTGACCAGACTGTGAGCTGAGTAAATAGAATAATGAATAGAATGAAAATCCTGCACTCACCAGGTAGAGCAACAAGGACTGGGCTTATCTCTGCAAGTAAATCAAAATTAAATAGCAGCCATTTGGTGGGAGATTTAAATCAGATTTTGGGAAGGAATTGTTCCCTGTGAGGGTGGGGAGGCCCTGGCACAGGGTGCCCAGAGAAGCTGTGGCTGCCCCTGGATCCCTGGAAGTGTCCAAGGCCAGGTTGGATGGGGCTTGGAGCACCCTGGGGTAGCGGGAGGTGTCCCTGCCCACGGTAGGGTGGGATTTGATGAATTTTAAGGTCCTTTCCAACCCAAACCATTTGGATTTTATGGAAATGGCCCCCCAGAGCCGACTCCTGTCAGTGGGGCTTTACCTGGAGAGCAGAGAAAGATGAACTAATTGAGGGCAGCTGGACCAGGAAACAAAGAGGGTTGGGATAACCTGATGGAAGCCGCCGGACACCGAACCCTGGATGCCTTCAGTGCCCCGTTGGGTCCAACACCACAGAGCGACTCGGGGGCTCGGGGTCAGCCCAGCTGCCGCGCTCTGGGGATGTGGTCTGTGAGAACCGCCTCACGTAGGCTGGAAATGAAGGTCCCTCGTTAAGCCACCCACACGCCCTCATTGGAGATGTTTCATTCCGCACGGCAGAGCTCTCCTGGTCACCTGGCGCTCTGCAGAGCATCTGAAAATCAAATTGTAGCCTCCACAAACAAACACTGCAGGGCCATTTCTACTGCCCAGAGAGGCACATTGCTGTGGGAGGGGGACATCCTTTAGATATTTAATTAACTCCAAGTCCCTTTCCGGACTGTTTAGTTGGTCTGGGAGGAATTTCCAGTGCTGTGAAATTATCCAAAGGAACAGTAAAAGTGTGATTTCTATTTTAGGGAGCAAATCCCCAGGGGTACAGGCAGCTGCCTAAACTGCTCTTGCCTCTAATGAAGACACATTGATCATCTGCAGTAGCTTTTGTGAAATAATTCTGGGTTCTCCTGGCATTGGACTGGAAAAATCTGGGAAAGTGGTGGAGTCACCATTCCTGGAGGGATGCAGGAGCTCTCAGCACTAGCCTAAATCTACAGTGCTGGCTCTTCTCTGCCTTTAACTGCCTAGAACTGTTGGTATTAGTCTAACAATCTTGTTTATATATTTATAAACCATTAATAAATCATTAAACACTAATTATATTTCCTTTATTCTCCCTTCCATTAGAACTGCTCCTCTTGCTGGTCTTTATCAACATGAATATTTCCACCCCCAAGCACATTCCAAGTAACTATTCCACAAAGAAAGGCATTTAAATCATTTACAACTAACAAACGCTCTTAGCTATCCTAGCAGACAGCATCTGTTTATTTAAATGATATGAGAGGACTCATTAATTTAGAATACACAATAAAATTGTCAGTTTGGGGCACGCCCTGGGTCAGAAAATGCTGTTTCCAGCTCTGACAAGGCCCAAGCAGGAAGATCGTATCTTCGGCTATTGAGTATTTATAGATAACCAGAGAAGCTGCATCTTCCAGTTTTTCCCTGGCTTTTAGAGACGTGATTTTTAAACTTTAAAAATGCTTATGGCTGTCTCGTGGCTTCAGAAAAAGCGTCACAGCAGCCACTTCTGTTTCCAGAAGATTTTTGCTCCAGCATTTGCTCACAGCAGCTTCATTTTCCCACTGCACTGGAGCCCCTGGGAGCACAAGGCTGCCAGAATAAAAGGTGGAGGAAAAGAATTTTTCTTGAGCCCAGAGAGATTCTCCACTGACCAAGGTGTTTAAGAGTAACAAAATAAGATTTTGCCTAATGGAGACATCATGACGCTGTAATTTATTTTGCCTTGGTGGCTGATGAAAACATTGCAAGTGGTTCAAGTTGATTTTTTTGCAAGAGCAGTGTTCCCCCTTATTTTGTAACTGAGCTCATTCTGACATTTCCTAACAGAGGAATGTAAGAAGGGAAAAAAAAATGTTCTGTGCTGCTCCATTCTTAAAGAGCTAATAAAACTCTCAGATATTAAAAAATTATATTTTCTGTCAGGAAGACACAAAGCCAGAATTTTGAACAAATTTAAATGTGTGCTCACATACCAACTACATCATCATTTCATGGCTAGAACGAGTACAGAGGGTTTTTTTTTTCTCAAGCCTCAAAACCTGTGTGATCTCCCTACTTTACTTGTATTGCACTAATCACATGTACAGCTAAAATAATAAATTAAATTTTAGCCCTGCTTTCAACATGCATTTCTCATAGCAATGCTTTAATAAAGCACAACTCCGAGTTGGAAATATTTATGTCATTAAGCTGAATTAATATTTCTCATGGTGAATGCCACTGTTCTTTCTCCACACCTGGGAGGGAAACCAAAACCTGTATTCTTACAGTTCCTAAAACTAGGACATCTTGTAAAGATGATTTACATGCCGGTGGCAGTGAGGAGGGTTCCCACCCCCATCCCAGGCCTCTCGCTGCTCCTGCACTGCCAGGGAGGATCGGGATGGGTGACAGACCGTGGGAACTCTGATGCAGGGACAGAGCCCGGGAAGCAAAAGGAGACCGGGAGAATCCATCCCTCCCAGGGCTGCAGTTTGTTTGGAAGGTTTCTGCCAGGACACTGCTGGCAGAAGTGACAAAACCCGCGGCTGTCACACAGGTCACCGAGCGCCACCAGGTAGCGCCTTAATTTCCATGTGTTCCCAGGGCCGGGCTGGAAACCTGGAGCAGCAGGGTTGGATGTGCCAGGGCAGTGCTGTGCTCCCAGTCATGGACACGTTTGGAAAGGGCAGAGAAGGCCGGGCTGAAGTCAGAGTTCCTAAGTGACAGATCTGCCTCTCCCTCCAAACCTTGTTTTCCAGATGAAAGCGTAAATCTCTGATTGACAAGATGGATCAGAACAAAGCCACTTTTCCATCCCCAAACACAGCATTTTCTGCTCAGGGAGATCCCACCTTTCATTACCAGCTGCTGCAAATGGTCTTCTCGTGACCAAATCCTGGAGCAGCCTCTCTCCCTGCCCTCAGTGCTCCATGACTCCCCCTTGCTAATTAGGCAAAGGACCTGGGCCCGCAGCTGCTGGACCCTCCAGCTCCTGTCACAGAAACCAACCACATTTTTTAGTATTAAATGATATCAACTCTCCCTACTACACCTGTGGCTGAGGTCGGAAAATTAAAAGCAAAGCATTTTTAATGAGATAACAGCAGCCACTGCTAATGATGATCACTGGCATTATCCTCACAATCGTTTTTTAATCAATATTCACTGGTGCAAACTCGTCACTAGATCAACTTGAGTTAATCTCATCAAAATAATAAGCAGGATTTAATAAATTATCACTATTTCACTAAGTTTTATCATTAGGCTTATTTATTGCAGCTACTGAGGTTTCTTCAGCCTTTGATACCACATCACATTTAAAATTCCATTTATATATATTAAAATGCACATTATTTTTCTTCACCCATAAAATCCTTCTATTATCCCAGAATATAAGCAAGGTTTGCCGATGGTTTATAACCTCAGTTAAGCTGGAATCAAGACGAACTTCACATTTCCAGTCTTTCAGTGGGATCTGCTCCCATCCAGGTGCTCCTGTGGCACCAACCTCACTTGCAGGTGAGAAAAAAGGAAACATCCAGCCTCAAAACTTTGGGACTTGCCTCAAAACTGCTGGATTGCAGATGTTGGCAGGTGTCCTGACAGCTGTTTTAGCAGTGATGGAAACCAGAGCTGCATGGCTGCTCCTTTTGGGATTACTGGAAAACCTCTGATCTCTGTAGGTAACGGGAAGAGACGATCCAAGCTGTTTGTCCAGGTTATAGCACTGGTTTTCATTCTCACAGAGAAACCCACTCTGATTTAATTCTCCTTACAGCATATTAAAAAAAAAAAAAAAAAAGCTTCCAAAAAAAAAAAAAAAACAAAAAAAAAAACCTGAAGAGAGTCTTTAAACAAATATTCAGTTTTAACGTCTGACATCAAATCAAACTTGTTTGAGTGAGCCTCACACAAGTTACAGTTACCCTAAGTTCATCAAAAGACAGGGGAATGGTTGTATGGAATACAATATATTGTATTTCTGAACCCAGCAGGTTCAGAATTTGGGGCTAAAATTAGAATACAGGCATTAACAATATTAGTACTGACCACAGAAAAGCAGCAAACAACTCAAAAATCAAACTCAAAAAGCAGCAAACAACCCAAAACCCAAAAATATTACTTGTACAAGTCCAGATATACAACTTTTTGCCTCAATTTTGTGCCCCCACGCTTGCAGCTGCTTGAATTTGTCCCAGATGAGCAGGAATTCCCGAGGAGCTGTTTAACGTGGAGATATTCCTGTGCAGTGAGGCACAAAACCTTCCACCAAACCTTTCAGAGCCCCTGTCCTGCCAAACACGTTCAATTCACAGGGAAATCCATCCTCAGTGAAGAAGAGACACTGGAACTTTTAGTCCTATACATTATTTAGGGCAACCTTAAGGCATTTGCAACGCCTGAAATTAAACAGGAAATTAAACTATTCTCCGAGGGCGTTGGGGTTGATGCAAGAAATGCATTTAAAAAGAAGCACAGCAGTAGCTCCTGCTGGTTCTGTGGGGACTGCGCAGCACAACCTCGTTAGCAGGCCCCTGACACATTTTTTGGGATATCACCTGAAGCGTCCTGAGCTGGAGCTGCCTCAGTGCCTCCAGCAGGCTCCCGGCTCCCCCTTCCAGGGGCATTCTCAGCGTGGAAAAATTGTTTTTGTCACGTTGTAAATCGGTAAAAAAATAACACACCAGGGCTTTCCAAGTGCTGAAGGCCAGGTTAAAGTGTGTGCTCTCTGCTTCTTTTGGGTTTTTAATGAGTGCAGAAACAAAATCTGCTGTCATTGTGGAGTGTAAGTGAAGATATTCCCTTTCCATTGAGCCCTGCCTCGGGTCACCCTCAGACTTTCAAAAAATGTGCTGATGTTCTCAAACCTCAGCCTGAACTGAGAAAAACATTTCCCCTAGCAAAAAAAAAAACCAAAAAAAACCCAAACAAACCCTCAGAAAATGGGATAGTTGGAGTCCTGGAGCTGCTGTCAGGAAAGGAAGAGGCACCTGCAGAGCCTGTGCGATACAGGGAACATCTCAGCTTTGGGCTGGCAAATTTTTGGCCCCCAGATGTGATAAAAGATGGGAATTCAAGAAGTGGAAAGAATTCACAGGCAGTTACCAGGGAAGGCCCAGCCTAAGAGGGATGGACACTCTTACTAGGAAAGTGTTATCCCAGCCCCATAATTTATGATCCTTCCCTTCCTGCTGGAATAAACTGACATTTTAGTAGTGCTGCATTTATTTAAACGCCATCCTAGCAAGTAAATATTTGATTCCATAATGATTATTGGCAGTTTTGATATAACAGCTCACGAGTTCACCCCATAAATTTATTTATTGCATGAAAGGATTTGCCCAGAAGCAAATTTTGGTGGTGATGAGAGCTTGTATTGACACAGAACAATTAAATGGATATTTTATTGTCATAAAATATCAGGATTAAACTAATCACAGCCCTGCCGTCAGCGACATATAGAGAGATTTATCAAAGTATTGCAACATTTCAAGGCCATGGAGCAGGGTTGGGTTGGGGTTTCATTTTCAATATCATTTTGATATTAGATTAGACAAGAGTCTATCCCAACAGTGCATCCTCAGCAGCAGTATTTAACAGCTAACTGGGAAAATTCAGCTTTATGAACACGAGAAGATCAGTCATTAATCATTAATTATAAAACCTGAAGAGCCAACACCGTCAGGCTGACATCTGATGCTGCCAAAGGAGTCCTGAAAGCACGGTGTGCACTATAAGTGGACCTGATTATTGAAGAAGCTGCTCGGTGGGGAGGTTTATCTCTTCACAGGAATGAGGTTGGACAGCCTGGTTTGAAAGGAAGAGGGGCAGAGCCCAGCCCTGACAGACAGGAATGTTGGAAGGAGCTGGGAACAGCTGGAATGTGGCACCAAGTCACAGCAGCCGGTCCAGGAGGGCAGGTCAGGCCCTGACAGCCCAAAGCACACAAACCCACACTGGTTTGGGTTGGAAGGACCTTAAATCCCATCCAATCCCACCCCTCCGGGACACCTCCCACTATCCCAGGGTGCTCCAAGCCCTGTCCAGCCTGGCCTTGGGCACTTCCAGGGATCCAGGGGCAGCCACAGCTCCTCTGGGCACCCTGAGCCAGGGCCTCCCCACCCTCGCAGGGAGGAATTCCTGCCCACTATCCCATCTAAACCTACTCTCAGTCAGTTAAAAGCAATTCCGTCTTGTCCTAAGTCACAACAGCCCCAACTTCCCTCACTGCCAACACTTCCATTCCCTCATGCCGCGTGTCTTAGAGCACACAAAGTTCCTGGTGTGGGTACCCAGGGAAGGTCCTGCACCCCACTTCCCTCTGTAATCCCCATCCAGGACCTTCACTTCTGTCCCACCCGTGCCAAAGTCAAGACTTGTGCTCCAGAGGGGAAAAAAGAAATTAAGGAAATTTTCAAAAACCCACCCTCAGATAGGAAAACACCTTCAGTGGTCTGGAAGCAGAATTTAAAGTCTTCCTTTATCTGGGATTTTTGTCCATCCCAGTGTCTCCATTTGCTCTTCCCTGATTGTTTTCTAACTTGTCCAATTATCTCAGGGGGGCATCAATTTGTTTCCAAACTCAGGCATTAAATTAAAACAACACTTGGAGCAATCCTACTTTTTTCTCTCTGAAGGTTTTTTTTAATGGCAGCAGCATCTGCATAACCCATCAACCTTCCCTCTGGATATCTTGAGAGCCGTCTCTGTCCTTATAAGAAGGGCTGCTCCAGGAGCATTTATGCATTCCAGAAGATTCAGACATCTCATTGTGCTTTACCTAGAGAGCGTCGTGCTGGCTGGGGACACACTGGGAAAGTTTTCCTGCAAGTGTCTCCAACCTGACTTTTGTTCTCCCTCATCCAGAAGCATCAGAAACGACACACACCCAGAAACCCTCAGGCGTAATGCAAATCATTACAAATAATGCTGATTAGCAGTAACATCATCGTAGGGGGCAAAGGAAGATGCCCTTAGGAGTGAATATTCCATAGAGATGGGCTCTGGTGTCTTCCTTATGGATAAGGAAAAGAATTTCCTTGCATTTGCAGCCTGTGAAATCCTGCACTGCCCACTCCAGATATGAATTGAGATTATCCAGGCAATGCTCCACCCTGGCCTTAGCTGTTGGTGACTGGGATTTTTACTGAGCAATCTGCTGGGATGAGTGGGAAAAGGAGATGAAGAGCTCTTAGCCAAGGCGTGGACTTGGCTGCTCTCCCCCGACTCCTCTCTCTGTGCCCAGCAAAGAATCCAATATTTACAGACACCTTTTCCATTCTTATTACCAAAATTAGAGAAATTTGAGAATTGAGTCTTAAAATCAACATGGACAACCCAAAATTTTCAAAATGCTTCCAGGGAGACTTTTCTTTTTCCCTGAAAACACCCATTGTATTTTTCTTTAGCTTTTTTAATCTTTTAAACATCCACGAGCCGACACAACTTCCTAAGGGAAAAGCTTTGTTGAATATTTGGGACATTTTGGATCTGCTGTGAACCTCTCCCAGAACTTACATGCCACTCCTTAAAATGATTGTGGATAAACAGCCTCAGAGCTTGCAGAGCCCACCCCCACCACCCCATCTCCTCAAGCCCTAAATTAAACGGCTCATTACTAACTCAGTAACCAATTACAGGGTTTTTTAACACTTACCCCTTATAGTATTAAGGAACAACAGAATGAGAAAGAGGAGAGGCAAAGAATTTCTACCATCCCCTTATTAAAGTTTCTACTGCAATACTCCAGGTGTTATTATTGAAATACAATAAAAATGTAAAAGGCCATAGCTGAGAAAGAAATATAGAAGAATTGTACTTTAAAAAAACAAAAATAATTAAGCAGTTGATGCAGGAGATGAGTCAGGCAGTCAGACATCCAAATAAACTTAGATTGTGTATGCGAAGGGCAATAGCCCCACTCTTTAGCTTAATTAAGCCTTGTGATTATTATTTAAATTTGGGGTCTTTTCTTTAGAATAAAAATAAAGAAACACCCCATTTTCCATGGTCATTATGCAGAGCACTGCCAGTAACCAGTAAATCAAAGAGACATTTCCTGCTTGGTTTCCCACATTGGTTGCTCTGGTTAAGGTCAATAACTGAGCTCAAAACTGAAAATTAACATTCAAAATCAGTTTACAATTGTATTTTAATTAAGAACGGTGGGCTGCAGATAATTAAATGTAGTCCATCACAATTTGTGATTCCAAGGAAAGCCTCACTCATAAAAAAATGAGTTTTGTATTTTTTTTTCTATCAGAAAAGGCTCCAGATTTCCTTTTAAGTGAGGTCCAGAGTTAAACCCCAATTTTGTGACCTTATCCTGAAGGTTGTTATCTCTCTGAGCAGAACCCCTGTATTAATAAGGCAACAGATTTGGGATATAAACAACAACGTTGTGTTTCCCATGGGAGAGGCTGAATTGTAGAACTACAACAATTAAAAATGGCACATTTCAATGAATAATTGAAACCATAACCACATTATTTAAATCAGCACTAAACTGCTACAGCAACACCAGCCAGCATCACTTTGAGAAGTGCTGGTAAAACAACCACATTAACCAAATTTATCATTATGTATTCCAAAAGTGCTGCAAAAATATTCCAACTCACCTTCCTGCATCAGGCCAAAAGCTGGAATGTGCTCTAAGGGAAATGAGCCCTCCACCCTTCACATCACTGCTCTTCTTCAGGCAAAAATCACCAGCTGAGAGCACAAAACTCTTCCTGCCTCCACACCAAACTTCCCTTCACCCCAAAGGCCAATTATTAAGCTTCCCTATAATTTCCGGCTGCATTAAAGAAATTTAATTAGGCCAAAATTGCCAGCAGGTGAAAATGCAGAGCCACTCTTCCCCTGCATGAATCCCCAGTTTTCCTGGCACTCATGGTGACTGATTACTGAGGAGTTGCAGTTATTGCCTAAACCATCACAGGGACTTGTCATCAGTGACCAGATTAATTTGAGCTAATTTGGGGGCACTTTCTGCTGCCCAGTTCAGGGTGGTGACTGCAGTAGGGCAGCAGAAGTTCCCTGGGTGTGTCTGGGAATCTTGTTCTTATTCCTGGGCTCTGAAGTGCCACCACCCAGCTGCTTCCTTAGCACCTGGGAAACACAGAGCAAATCAAAGGGTCCCAGACTTCCCCACAGAGGAAATTCTGTTGGAAAACTGTCATTTTAGGCTTTTTCCAGAGCAGCATCCTGCAGCAGATGCACTTTGCTGGCAGTACAATTATATTTACAATGGGGATAACCCTTCAAACAGAATTTGAATTTATTTTAAAGTTACCTCTGGCCTTAAGAAGGAAAAATCAAGTCATGCAGATGTTATGTTTGCATTATCTGAACGTTTCCAGCCACTTAAAGGAGCATTTTTAGCAGAAGTTGCTTTCCTGCCCAGGATTTGGGGGTGCAGAAATCACACAAATCTTTGTCCAGTGGGCGCTTTTGTTCTGAGGAGAGTGCTCTGAATTCAGCCCAGGGCTGAAGAGTGAGGACCTTCCTCATCATCTGCTTGCTCTTGTGAAGCTCAGTGTCCCTTCACTTCATATTTCCAGCCTGTTCCTTCAGGTTATTTTATTTCCTAAGCCAATTGCCATAGGGCTGGGCTGGGCAAAGACGGATGGACAGAATTATTCATTCAGGTACCTAATGAAAACAAATCCAACCCCACTTCCATTCCCCACTCCTGCCTCAGGGATTTCTCAGAGCTCTGAGAGTTGTTTTTCTGTTTCAGGAAAGCGTTCACATTTCTGATCAGGAATTTAAACCATCACAGAAAAATCATTAATTAAATATGCAGGGGGGAAAAGCATGATTAGGTTAATCAGAGCGTTTGTTCTGATCATTTGGAAAGCTGCTGTTCTTCCTTTGCTTTTTTGCAACAGTTAAAGGAATAACTTCCAAAGGAAATTACTGCAACTTCAAGGAAGAGAAATCTTTCCATTGGGAGATTGTCAAAAACAGATTTACATTAGATATTGGGAAGGAATTGTTCCCTGTGAGGGAGGTGAGGCCCTGGCACAGGGTGCCCAGAGAAGCTGTGGCTGCCCCTGGATCCCTGGAAGTGTCCAAGGCCAGGTTGGACGGGGCTTGGAGCAACCTGGGATAGTGGGAGGTGTCCCTGCCATGGCAGGGGAGGGATGGGATGAGCTTTAAGGTCTCTCCCAATTCAAACCACTCTGTGATTGATTCTGTCATTCCACAGTCCTTGCACTTTCCCTGGTCTGATCCCATTTAAATTGTAACATCAAATATACTGACACAACATCCCTCTCCTACTTGGATTCTTTCTTTTTAAGGGATAGCCCTGAAATTCACACATGTAACATTAAAAATCCTTTACATTTTTGAATTTGAGACCAGAATGGCAGAGTTAGAAGGACAAGCCTGGACTGATTCCAGGGCTCTACTTTGCTGTTACCAACATGTGCTCCTTACTCCTCATCCATAATTCCAGCAGGGGGAATAATACAGGAAGCACAAGGCTGTAGAAAAGTCCTGCAAAATTCCTGTCTGTGAGAAGAATCAATTTTCCCTCCTCTCCTACAGAAAATGTTCATTACCCCAGGAGGCTGAAGGTATTTGCTAAGCAGAAAAAGCTCCTGTGCTGCTTTAGCAGGCAGGAGAATGTGTTTTCCATGGATATACTGCAAATAACCCGGAAATTCCACAGCTGTGCATTGAAAAAGGAGACAACCTTGTACCTGTTAATATGTTCCCAAAGCTGAGCTATGGAGTTGGGAGAAATTTAAGGAAAGAACCAACTTTTTCTTGAGCATGGCCAAAAATTGCAATTAGCCATGGAAGTATTGTACATTTTTATAGACTGCCAGTTTTTATTAGAGTAGATAGTAAAGTTATACAGTTTTTAAATTATTATTATTATTATTATTATTAAAGTTATACAGCTTTTAAATTATTATTATCTAGTCTAAAGGATTACAAAAGGAACAGTCACTAAACACCCATCAACTTTTTCCTGTGTCCTGATACAAGATGATTGTACCTGGGAAATTTTCATACCTAGGAATCTGATTTTATTGATTAACACAATATATATGAGGCTGCTTATAGTTTAGACTGCATATTGCCTATAATTTTCTTCTCACTTGGATAAAACACTAACAGATGAGCACTGGGAATTTTATGAATAAGATCTGACCATTTACAGGAAAAAACCCTAAAATTACAGTTTCTGTTTCAATATCAGCATTTCTTGAAGGGAAGGATTAAGAAGAAATATCATCACTGATCAAATAAAACTGTCGTGTTCATACACTTCCTGAAATGTATGTGTGAAATGATTTCTAGCCAAAGATGTGTTTAGATTTTAGCATGAAAAAGCCCTAAATATCTTGAAACGTGAATAATATCCTGGCAGGACTTGGCACTCCCTCTGAAGGACTTACAACTGGAGAATTTCATTTCTCAGCATTGTACATCTTTACCTTTATTCCTTCCGCACCTCTGAATACAAATGTCCTGCAGCCAGACAATCCTTAGGAAAATAGGAGGTGCCAGTTTTTCCTGGGAAAGAAAAACTTTGATGTCTTCCAGAACAAAACGACACCTGTAACTGCAAAAACCGTAATTAATTATTGTGGGGTTTGGTGTCCTTTCAGTGGGATGGGAAGCGAAAAGCTCTTTGGAAACCAGTTGCTGAATTCCCAGTTGGAACCCAGATTGGAATTCCAATCCCCTACAGCAGGGGGATTGGAATGAGATCTTTAGGTCGCTTCCAACCCAAACCATTCCATGATTACATCATTCTATCGTGGAATGTTGGGATGTTTTAAAGCTTGCAGGATAAGCCTTTCACTTTTTTCCTTCTTATTGCCAAGCAGAGAAAAGGCAAAAAGGAGTTTTTCCAAAGTTTCTTGGGCGAGTTTCAGAGGAGCCTTTGCCACAGGGAAGGCTCCTGGGATCCTCACCTGCTCACCAACAGCTCCTTCTGGGGGTCATCAATGCCATTTATTAATCAGAGACAGAGAAATAACACTGAGGATCCGGGGCTGCTCCAGAAGTTGAAACCAGGTGCAAGTCAAAGTATGATGGAAATGCTCCACTGCACTGCTTGGAATTTGATTTTGCCTGTATTTTATTGTGATTATCTTCCTGCTCCCAAACCAAACCAAATTTTAGTTCTCAGCAGCAGCTGCCACCCAGCAGAGCTCACCTCTGGAGTTATTAATAACTTGTCACCAGCCAGCCCATTGCTCATTAAATATTTATTAACCACGGAGGAGATTCCAGCAGGGGAATCTGGAGAACATTCTGTGGAGCAGACAGCACCTGAGCATTGTCGCTTTTTCCAGGAGGTTATTCCATGCTGTTCCAAGGAAGGCAGATTTCCTTGGATGAAGGAATTGGTGACAAAGTTGGACAAAAAGTGGTTTTTGCATTTTTACCTTGGCCCAAACAAGGTTTGAGGGGATCTGTGCACATAAATCCTTCCTGGAATTTACCTTGGATTTTGATATTTTATCTATTACACTGCTGCTCAGGGAGAACTTCTGAGTCTCCCAAAATTATTTTCATCATCTGACTCCCCGTTTTCCCAGCTGGGAGTGCAAAAGAATCATCTTGGTTTGGGAAGAGCAGCCTGGTTTTAGCACTGAAGATCAGGGGAAATTTGGACTGGAAAAAGAGAAGAAAAGAGAAGGAAAGGGAAAGGGAAAGGGAAAGGAAAAGGAAAAGGAAAAGGAAGAGGAAAAAGGAAAGGAAAAGGAAAAGGAAAAGGAAGAGGAAAAAGGAAAGGAAAAGGAAAAGGAAAAGGAAGAGGAAAAAGGAAAGGAAAAGGAAAAGGAAAAGGAAGAGGAAAAAGGAAAGGAAAAGGAAAAGGAAAAGGAAGAGGAAAAAGGAAAGGAAAAGGAAAAGGAAAAAGGAAAGGAAAGGATATTTTATTCCAGGACTGTTTTCCAGAAGGTCAGGCTGATAAGAAAATATAATTGCAGAATTGTCAGATTTTCAATAGGAAAATCAAAAGTCCATCACGGGCTGTAATAGAGCTTGACCAGATTCACACCTATCAACACAGTGAGTCCAGAGGTATTTTCACCTGGAAGCTTATTTCCAAGGAATAAGGGATTTAGATCACTCATTTTAATTATAATCAGTGAGAACTAAAGACACAAGTCAGGGAATTTAAGCCCTCTCTTCCAATGCCTAAAATGCTAGGCTTTAAAATCTGTCAGGAAAAAAAATCCGACAGAAACATCCCTCAGGTTTCCGCTCTGGAACATGGTTGGATGCTGAGTGTTTCAATCTCAAATCAGCATGAAAAATTAAAATACTGATATCTTCCATGGCCAGGCAGCTCCGTGCCGAGCTCTAAGTGGGTCCTGGTGTGCACAGCCTTGTTTGTCCCGGTGGGATGGGATGGATGGCTCGGGAAGAGCCAGCCCGGAGGGACAGTCCCCACCCAGCCCCTTCCAGGACATGTGCCCTGCTCCAGGTGCTGATGGAGCGCTTCAGTCCGCTCTTTGCTTTCATTCTGGTCAAGGAAAAATCCACAGGAAGTGTATTTCATCACGGATTTATTCCCACAGAATCCAAATGGTTTGGGTTGGAAGGGATATTAAAGCTCATCCCGTTCCAAGGACATCTTCCACTATCCCTGGTTGCTCCAATTCCCATCCAGCCTGGCCTTGGATACTCCCAGGGATGGGGCTGGTGGAGTTTCCTGCACAGCTGTGACTTCACGCAGGGTTTGGGATTGCCAGGGAACACACGCCAGGCTGGTGCCTCAGTCATAGAACCATGGAATGGTTTGGGTTGGAAGGGACCTTAAAGACACCCACTTCCAAGCTCCCTCCACCAGCCCAGGCTGCTCAGGGCAATCCTGAGCAACAACCTCACAAATCCCATGAGCCAGAAAGAAATTTTCATGGTGTAAAATCCACTATTTTGCTTTCCTGCCCGACAGTTCCTTCGTGTTGTGCATTTTTCCTGCTCTTGGTCTTTTTCTGCCCAGGAATTCCCATGGCTGCTTCCCTGTGCCTCCAACCAGGAGGATATTTCATCTCTGCATGCAGAATGCTCTCCTGCTTCCCCTGTTCATCCCAACAATTAGAGTGATGTAAAATGTCGTGTCAGGAAGAAAAATGTGTTGGTGTGCTCCTAATGATGCAAAAATGCTTTCTCATTGCTGTGTTTACCTCTGTGAAACCCCAGTTTCCAGCCCTGATTGTTCCTTTGGGCCCCCCAAAGATTGGAATGCTGTGGAGATGGTGGCTCACTGCTCCATCCATGCCATTCCAGCTCTGATCCCAGTGCCTCCAGAGCCTGCAGAGGAAAATCCAGGTTGTCCTGAAATCAGAGAAGGTGGCAGTGGAAAGGAGCTGCACCCCTTGGTCCCCACACTCATTCATTTTCCTGGGAAGAACCAGCAGCACAAAAGGAAATGATCATTTTCTAAATCAGCCACACTTGGAAGGAGGGATAAACAATTCCAAATCTGGAATCAGGAAGGAAAGCCTTTAAAGTTTCCCAGCAATAAAATTATAAAAAGTACAGGATTAACAAGAAATCTGATGATGGAGAGCAACAGATAAACCAAAGTGACAGCCCAGAAGCAGCTTTCTCTCCTTTCTCTGCACACAGCCATGGTTTGTGCTGCCTGATTGTGACATTTCATTAAAACAGGACAGTTTTATCCATGTGCTCCTTTAATGAATTTGGAGCATTCTAGAGGATACCTCTTGTACATGACAAATGGAGAGAGCTGGCTGGCTGAGGGCTTCTGCATTGAAATAAATGTATTTTTACACTGTTGTTGGCTCAGGCTCAGGCTGTGCCATCTGTAGCAGCAAATATTTCATGTGAAGAGGGCTCTTGACTGTGGTTAGATAATAAAGGATTAGACTGAAAAGGTTTGTCAGCAAATCTCTGCGAGCTGCTCCGAGCGATGACTTCAGCAGACCTGGGGAGCGGGGCTGGGGCTGCAGCCCCGCCGGTGCTCCCAATCTGCCAGGGCTACCTGTGGCCAGGGGCAGGGAGAAGGGCTCCCGGCCCGGCTAAACTTGGGGGTTTGAAACCGAGCCTGCAATTGGAAGAAGAGCCCTTTATGCTCCTGATAATATCGGCCGCATCCAGCTCCGGGCGGGAATAAAAGAAAGCTGCAGTTTACCCAGCGAGGGCCCTGCTTAGCATTCCCTGCTGCCACAAAAGTCCCATTGTCTCCAGCAGGAGCTCTGCCCGATTAAAACAAAGGGAATTCTGAATAGGGACAGAAATAACCCAGCACAATCCCAGGCTTTCCACCTCTCCCCTCTCCCGGAGCCCAGCGGGGCTGGCAGTGGGCACAGCCTGCCCTGTTCCTGGGAATTCCTGCAGATATCCCGCCTGTATCCCAAGATTCCCGACCACCATCACCTGCAGGTCCATGGAAACACCCACAGCAGGTGATCTGGGACCTCCGTTCGGGCAGCAGTTTTTATTATTTAGTGTAATACAGTAATATAATATTATTACTGCAGTGTCCAAGGCCAGGTTGGATGGGCCTTGGAGAAACCTGGGATAGTGGGATGTGTCCCTGCCCATGGCAGGGGGTGGAACTGGATGGGCTTCAAGGTCCCTGCTAGGCCAAACCATTGCATGATTCCTTCTAATAACAAGGACACATTCCAATAAGCATAAGTGAGGATAAGAGGATCAAAAGCTGGAGAGGGAAGTGATTGCAGCTCCTGGGTTTGACTTCCCCTGTGTCAGCAGCCGCAGTGTGTACAAATCCCAAAGGAATTTTAAAAAAAAGGAAAATTGATAGCAATAAGATCATAATCTGGAAAATCTCCTAGCTGAGAATAATCTATACAAATGCTGCATTTAATCAAGCAGACAGAGCTCCCTCTCTTTATGGTAATCATCCCCAAACAGAGGATGTGTCATCCCCGCTACTCCAACTCTCCTACGGAAAAAGAAAGCAGTGATTTATCATCCTTACCCGGGTGTCACACAAGCAGAGGTGCATTCAGGGTTTGCTCTCACTTCCCAGCCGGGGATGGGATTTCCTTGGGAAGTGCAGATGAGAACATGAGTCGGTTATCTTCCTGGGAATGCGGAGTTGGCACTGCAGGGATTTCGCGTGTGCCCTGCTGCCTGGGGCAGGCACTGGTGGAACAGGAGCCCCAGGGAATGGCAGCAACATTCCAGGGTGCCTCGTCTGGAGCTGTCACAGGGGGCAGGTGATGGAAGCGGTGCCAGGGACAGAGGGGTGGGAGCACCTCACCCCAAACCTGCCCTGCTCCTGAGAGGAAACAAGAAAAAACATTTAAAAATAACTTACAGATTCCCCCAGGACTTGTCTTTCTTTTTTTTAAGTCATTCTAAGGCTTAAAAATTCCATATTCTATAAAAAGTCATTCTATGAGACTTTGTTCTATTGTCTTAAGTCATTCTCTTTCAAAATAACATTTTCATTAAAGCCAAATGTTCAGATTTCAGTTCAAAGGCCTATAAAAACTGTGGCTTTTCTTCTTTATAAAGAGGAGAGAGGGAAAAAGGGAGGAAGGAAGGAAGGGAGGAAGGGAGGAAGGGAGGAAGGGAGGAAGGGAGGAAGGAAGGAAGGAAGATGAATTTTAAAAGTGGCTTTGTCCCATACTACCTATTAAATTCAATGAAAATTGCATTCTTTCACTAAAAACTGGAGATGTTCAAAAATTCCTGTCCATTCCTGACCTCAAACTTGCAGCAAAAAATTTGGAGGACTCAGTCCCAGTCCCAAGGATCCCTCCTCCTGCACCCCTGTCCAAACCCCCAGCACAAGCCAGCCCCATCCCCACCTCCTGGAAACCCAAAATCTGGAGCTGGAGCACCCCGAGCCTCGTGCTCCAGTGAAACCCCAGCTTCCAGAGCCTTCCCTGCTCCTCTAGGAACATCCAAACCCTCCCAGGGAGGGAAATGCAGGAAACCTCCCCCAGAGCTGGTGCCTCTCCTGTGTCCCTTTGCTCCCTGGCACATTCCAGAGTTTTTGGATGGGAGCTGCTGTTCCATCCATCTGGCTCCATGGAAAAGCTCGATTGCAGCTGGAGCATCCTCCAGCCTCGCTGGAGGGGAGGATTTCCTATATCCAAAGGCCAGGGATGGTTTCGCTCCATGAAAAACCCACAGATGACTGGCACTCACATCCTGCTGGGAAAACAGACAGCCAGGAAACCCTGCTCACCTCTCGGGATGGGCTGGTGTTGAGCCTCCAAAAGAGGGGATGGCACAAATCCCTCAGATTTGGGGTAAAAAAATCTTGGGAGTTTCCAAATTCACCTATTTGAGAGCTGGAATTTTGCACTGGTTGTTAACAGGGAAACTCCACATGTATTTTTCAAGGTGATTTCCATTTTTTCCTGCAGGAATTCCATAAATCCAAGCCGTTAAGAACAGTCCCATTGTACATATATTTATATAATGCATTCATAGATATAGAATCCTTCGTCTGTGTGTCCATTTAAATTAGCATAAACTGTAGATAAAACAACACTGGCATTTTCAGGCATTAAAAAAATATATATAATTTTTTTCCCCAGTAAACAACACAGCACCAACTTTTTCCATCTCACGAATTTGAGTTGTTGCACCAAAAATCTCCTTAGAGGTGCTCTGCTCAAAAAACTCAGCAAATCCAAGGGGGCAAAGCTCAGGACAGGGAAAAACTTCAGCCATAATGTTCTTTTCTGAGGAGCCTTGCTGCAATAAAATACAGCAGCACATTTGGTAGATTTAGGGGGCTGTTTGTAAGCCTGTAAAACAACCCCATATAGAACATATTCCTTAATGGAAAAAGCTCCTTTCTGACAAATATGAGGAGCTGGAGCATTTTTTCAATTCCCTTATTCCAAAAACAGCAGAAAAACCACTAAATTTGAATTGTAATTACAGTAATATCAGGGGGTTTTCCACACTCAAGAAACGATGTTCTGGACCATAATTGTATCCATGAGGCTGCATCCCCACATTCCACCCCTCCTGCTGGTGGAAAAAGGTCACAGGACATTTCCCATACATTACTACAGCAGATTTAATACCCTTTTTTGCTCCCTTTTCCCCAGTTCCATACATTATATCACTGTAGATGAATGTTTAGTTCTTACACCGAATGCCAAGGTAGGATATTATGCAGAATTAATGGAATTCGTGGTCAACTTCCTACCTTCGGGAAAAAAGAATCCCAATCCTTTGCTTATTTTTTACTTGTTCATTTTTATTTTGCCATGCTGGAATTATAAAATTGGCTCCCAGGATTTGGAGACAATTCTGGAAATGAATTAATAGAACTGGGATTAGAATTTTTGTGGGGGTGCTAATGATTGAATTAAATTATATATATAT
>WBMZ01010682.1:0-36321 GCA_013400975.1 Atrichornis clamosus | reverse complement strand
CCCGAGCCCCCCGGAGCCCGCTGCCGACCCCGGCCCCGCGGCTGCAGCGCTCGGGCGGCCGTGCACGCCGTGATGCCCGCGGCTGTTGAACGGCGCCTGGGCTCGTTCTTCGCCTCCGCCGCCGCCGGCCGGGCCGCCCCGAGCCCGAGCCATGCCGGCCAGCATTAGCCCGTCCGCTGCGGCCGCCGGGGCGCGGGGGGGGCACCGCTGAGACCCGCCGGCTCTGCGACAGGACGGCGGAGCTCCAGTTGGCTGTGAGGATGCGAGAGACGACAACCAGGTCTGGGGGGAGCCTGCTCTGCCCGCCCCTGCTGCGGGGTCTGCGCCAGATGCTGGCTGGAGCCTCCGCTGATGCCTTGTAGATTCCCAGGTCAGTCCTCTGGTGCCAGGTGTTTCACATTATTTACCTGGAAGCAGGTAGAGGGACTGCAGAGGGGTCCGGGACCCCCAGCCGTTGCAGGTGGACGTGCAGATGTGACAAAGTACCGCTTCCAGTAAGTATTGCAGGATAAAGTGTCGCACAGTGCTTGTTTGGGTTGAAATCTGCATGCTTCTGTGTTGTGTCTCACTCTGCTGCACTTCCACTGTAATCGCCCGCCTTGCTTCTCGCTGTGCCCCCTTTCCCTGTGCCCCCAGCCGTGGGACGTGCTCGTGTTTCCATTTACTCGCTCTCCCTCGTTGGTCCTCAGCCCCTCCCGGGTGATGTTGCGATGCAGGCTCAGAGTTGTGACAGCACTTTAATTGTAGCATCACGTGTGCAGCAGGACAGATTACATCGGAGCGCCACCAGCTCACAGCCTCGTGCGCTGAGCTGGTACGGCATAGGAGGAGGTCGGTAGCCCAGACCTTCTTTGGAATTTAGGGATGCTGGAAGCGCTCGCCTGCTGCACACCACGTTATTGGAAAACTTGTTTTGCAGTGCACTTTGTCAGAAATAGTGGGACTGTGTAGACCTCTTGCAGTTTAGATGTGATTGATGCCAGACTTTCTGAAAGCTTCCAGTGAAGGAGATCTTGGTCTCTTTTGCTGACCTGTTCCAGTGCTTCGCAGTTTTGTAACTTGCAACAATTCCTATTTATCTGATTTTGCAGCAAATAGAGGCCATTTTATATTGTTCATTTTAGATCGTTTAATCAGTCTGGTGATTTCTGAGTGAATATTTTGACTCTTGAGGTTGCAGTTTTGATGAAAGAAAACTTGGGTCAGAATTGTTACCATACACATACGTACATACCACTGACAGTACTGTACACACGATACTGCACAGTGTGGCTTGAGATGCTTTCTTCCTGTTTATAGCTCCTTTAGCCTGTAGCCCCTGGAGGAGGAAGCCTCCAGGAGCCTTGGGTAGTAGCACTGTGCAGGTGAGCAGCACCACAGCACATCCTCCCAGGCTGTTGCTCTTTGCACACATCCAGGAGCATTTTTCATGTACATTTTTCATAGTGTTGGCACCCATGGGAAAGCACAGCCAATTTCTGACCTGAAATGCGGAAACTGACCTTAGGCAGCCAAATTTTATACAATTTACAAAATAGCCCAAGAAGTGATGTCTTTAGCAGTGTACTCTACCTCTAAAATACATAAAGTACACCTGGCATATTTAAAACCTTCCTTGGTTTGCTGAAGTAGCTGTTCCTGGATAGCATTAAAATCTTGCCCTCCCTAATCCCTGGGGAAGACAAACCTGAAAAATAGGGCAGCAAGTGCTTTATTGCTGTTGGTGTAAACATTGCCACTTGAGGAAAAAGTCAGCCTGAGCTACGCTCCTTCTTCTCTTCTCTAGTAATGGCATGAGAAAGAAGAGAGGTACCCTATTTTGAGGGAGCACTGACTGCTGGGGATGATAGAGGGGAACAGAGTAATCCCAGATGGCATGGGAGTAATAGCTGAAGTCCTACAGCACTGGAGGAACTATGGGAAAGTGTTGCCAGTAAGAAATCATGTCTTGGCAGGTGGATTAATGGCTTAAAATCACTGACAGTGCCTGTATGTGCAGATCTGGATGACTTCATTATTCCTGCCCATGCTCAGTAGTGTTCATTTCTTGTGTGAAAGCGTCTTTTCAGCTGCCGCTTAGGCTCAGAGTGTACATACAGTGTTTTCTTCATCTCATGCCTTGGTAGTTGTGGCATTTCTCACTGATCAAAAGGTCTGGAAGTGACCTGCTTCTTTAGCATAGATATGCATTTGTCCTAGAATGTGAAGTAAAAATGTTAAGTGCTTTCATTTGCTGGTAGAGAGCGTGACCTGTAACAAGTTACTGCTAACGAGAGGTTCTCATAAGATGCATTGAGGATGTTACTGCAGTTTCAATTCAGAAATAGGTGTTCCTGCAACAATGACACCTCAGAAATCAGTATTTAACCAGATCAAGCTGATACTGCAACATGGAAGATGTTCAGGATTTGTACTGTATGGAAGAATTGAGCAAGATTTTGTAGACCAGTGACAGATGATTTGCAAAATAGGAACAGAGCAGTGGCACTGAGTGACGTGGCCTTAGACTGTTTCCATCCCTACCCACAGCTTGCACTGGATGAGAGAAGATGGTGTGTCTGGCTTGCTCTGCAAAACAGAAAAATGTCTTCGTGCTGCATGTTTGGTTTTTTTTTACAGTGCTCAGCTGTCACACCAGTTCAGTCTGTGTGTGCTCATGCAGTGAATGATTTAACACAGAAACTGCTGGTAAAGAAATGGCACCTGCTGAGAAGCCAAAGCCTTTGGTGTGGCTTCTCCATGCCAGAGTATTTAAGCACAGTGCTTGGGAACACATGCAGGTGCAGATCTCACACCTCTTAGCTCGGTGGTTAGAATTCTGTGGGGGAATTATTATATGCTGGGCAGATGCAGCCCCAGTGGAATGTGCAGGAGATCATGAACCCTCATCCTTTAGCCCTTCCAGTTCAGACACTGTCTGTCATTTTCGTTGTGCAGCATGGCAAAAACACCCCAGACCTCTAGGTGAGAGTGTGAAAAAAGAGCAAGTGGTACAGACACCACTGGCTGCTAAGAACTGCCTGTTTATATTTTATGTGTATTTTCAGCAGTATTTCCCCTGTAAGAGTTCTGTCTGCAGTGCCGAGTCATGAGTGGCACAGACAGGTTCTTGTTTGTTTGAAGCTTGCTTGGCAAAAGGACTGAAGATCCCTTGGGATCTGCACTTGTCAGGTACAGCAGTGTGCAGAGATTAGAAAAGCAGCTCCCTGTGCTAATTTCTTAAACTTGGCCTGTCAAGCAGAGGAGGAATTGTCACTTACTGCCTTGGCATCCTCTTAGCTCCATACCGTGGTCCATGGTGGTGTTTTGGGTGCCACACAAAGGAAGTGCAGGAACTGATGCTCGATGAGTGTGTGCCTTTACTACCTGTTGTGATAAAGTGTGGGCAGAGGCAGTGCTCTGAGCTGTGCCCACCCACTGGGGACACTGCGTGCACAGCTCAAAACCAGAAATCCTGCTGTCTCTGGAAGAGGCCTTCGGGTTAGGCAGTGGGAGGGCCGTGCAGAGGAGGGGCTGTTACAGTGGTGTAGGTGAAGCGTTTGCAGGTGCTGTGTTTTAGCTCCCCTGTCAGTGGAGGGTCCGTGCAGTCAGGAGCTGTTACCAGGCTGCACAAGGCACGTGCTTCTGCAGCCTCCAGTGAAAACTTGGGTCACGTAAATGGCCGGCATCTCTTTAGTTTCTTACTGAGGAAATTCGGTGTTTATTGGAGGATGCCAAGGGAGAAAATGGAGGTGTGGCTTCCAGAATCCAGGAGCTGAAACTCCTCTGCTCACTGTGCCTGCTGTGGTGGCTCATCGAGCTGTTGGTACAGGTCTCTTTAAATTCGTCGTGAAGGGATCTGGTCTAAGAAAACACCACTGGATTAAACCAACCTTGCCAAAACCCTCTGCTAATGTGAAACAATATCCGAGTTGTCTGGGCATAACTGTGCAGGTGTACAGGCTGTAACTCTGTAAAATGCTGATGTAAACAACCGTGCATCCTTAGAGGATTTGCAGCAGAATAGTTTTGCATCTCTAGAAGTGTTTAGCGCATAACCTGCTATCATTACTGTGATCGGTAGTAGGCTCGCTCACAGTGCAGATGAAAATGAAACTTGTTCCTCACTTAAAAGATGGTTCATGTTTTAGGGAAATGAGTACGAGGCTCAAACCAATTTCTTAGTACTGGTCAAAATCTGACCAGGCAGCTCCTCCCAGTCCTTCCCTGCTGGGACAGTTCAGCTCCCCTCAGGTTGCCACCACCTCTCCCTTTTATGCTAGGGAAAGATAGAAGCAATTTTGGTATTACATTTTTATTGTTAAATTTGAAGAAGAATAATTTCCAACGAAGATAAAATGTTCAGAATATTTACTGTGAAATTAGGAGTTGTCTTGGTGATACAGAAATGTGGCTATTTTAATCACCTTTGGTGGAGGAACCCTTGAAGAACAGCTTCAGAAAGAGTCTCTGTGGTTTCCTAAAGAATATTAAAACATTTCCTTAGATTGGTACGTAAAGGAAAAACTCAATAAGTGCACAAATTTGCATGTCTAACTTTTTGGCTCACAAAAAGTATTAAATTCTCTCATCAAAGGCAGAGTCCTTGGGCAAAACTATAAATATGTGAATATGTTTGTATCCACATGCATCTTTGCTGCCTTTGGACAGAGTGAGGGTGCTTCCAGTGCAAAACATTTCCTTGGGCTGAGGCTGTTTATATTTACTATAAAATGTAGCAGGAGAAAAGCTTGTTTGAATGGTGATTTTTATGCTGTTGAGCTCTCATCTTCAGTGCACTACAAGAGACTTGCTTGTCATGAGATCCTCTATTGGCTGTAAAAGACAAGAATGTGTAAACTGTTTCTGTAACTCCAGGTTAAGCAGGTGGCCCTGCACAGACCCCTGAAGTGAACAAGACAGAAAAGATTGTGACTAGCAAAATGAGAAGTAATACAGGATAAAAGGTCTTGAGCTTCTCAGAGTGATACCTGTGATGTTCAGCCCTGTGGCTCTTGTGGCCCATCTCTCAGTTATTGCAGGGTACATCTGTTGGCTCATCAGTAGTTTGTGAACTGTGCTGGACATGTCCAAAATGCTGCTAATCCAGTGTGTGTTCAGGGCTGGGTGTGGGAGAGAAGCCTTTTCACCTCCTTGCTGAGTCCAGGAGGAATCTTGGGGGAAGATGTCCCCTCCCTCCCTCCCCTTTTTTAATTCTTTTTTTTGGTAGACTAGTGCAGTGCACACACTTCAAGTGACCAGTCCTTTTTCAAAGGGACACCGTGGTGTAACTGATACCACAGAATTATGAAAACAGTATACATAAATAATTTTGAAATTATCATCAGTTGTGGCTTTTTTTGGGCAACAAGTTGGGTCTCCTGGAAAATGGGCAGCATGGAGATGCCTTCCCTGTGCTGCTGCCCTTCGTTTGCTGCCTGGAGCTTTCTGATTTGGGGGTGCACCCTGATCTGGCTAAATGCTGATGGTCTCTGCTAGACATGGAGAGGGCTCCAGCTCCATCTATGTTGTGCTGGCACTCCAGAATGTTTGTTTCTACTTCCTATTTTACCAATAACAGTATATTGCTAATGTGCCTGATCAAGTCAGAAGCAGTCCTGCTGTAAATACTTTCCAGGAGCACTGCCAGCTGTCTCAGTAGGAATACCTGGGAGCACCAGATGCTGTTTTAAATTCTGTTTCTTAGGAAAAGTTCCCTGCTTTCATTTCTTTGGTTTAGTGTTTCCATCTGGGGACAGCCGTGGGTGACAGCCGTACCTTTGGTAACTTCAGTCTTTTGACAAAAACTGACAGCAAGTGTCAGTGTCTTTAGCTTGGGGTCAGGAATGGTGGAGGCTTCACTCATTACACATCATAAAGCCCAGAGAGAAGAGCCTGGAAAATAGTCACAAACACAGGGCCCTCCATTTCTGTTCCACAGTGATTTCAGCTTGAAAAATAAAGCAGGGGGAAAGTAGTAATCTGCAGTGTACTTCTGCATCTCACTGGAATAATTTTCTCCTTCTGTTTCTAGGTGTACAGAATAATTTTTCTCTCTTGATTCCTAGATGAGTGGGAGCAAATCCCTAGAATCTTGCAGCCCTGAACTTGTTGGTGTATAACACCAGTTCAAGCCAAATTTCTCCTTTTAAAAAGATGCTGCTTTTGCCTGTACAAGATCGAGGGCTCGGATGTGATACCAGGCGTGTGTTGCTACTCCCAGCTCTAATAAAATGCGAGTGCTGGTACCCAGCTAGAGAGAGTGGCATTACCTGTGTGGAACGGAGCCTTTCCCTGCAGGGCAAACGTGGCCACTTTTCCAGGTGCCTGAGCTGTGGCAGCTGTGTTTGCACAGGCCTGCGGTGAGAGGGGACGGCTCAGCGGGGCCAGGTCTCTGCCAGTCTCTGCAGTGGACGTGCTCCGCCTGGCAATGGGGAGGGAGGAGACAGCGGTGTGGACTGCACTGCAGCACACTGCAGCACTCCTGGAACAAAGATTTGCTGGGCAAACAGGGCTCGTGCTGCTGCCGTGTGCTGACCGCAGCTCAGGGGCAGGGCCCTGGCAGCACATCAGCGCGATGAGTGTTTTGTCGTGCAACTGTCAGTCCTGTCCCAGGGGCTTTGCAATTAACAGCACGACTGAAGGATTAGTGAGGCACTGATAGTAAGTATTTTGGACTAGTGAGCTCACCTCTGACATGAGGTTAGATGGGAGGTGCTGGCCACAGTCTTTAGTCTCTGGCCCTTGAGCAGCCAGGGTGGGATGCTGAAGCTGGCCAGAAGGGCCACAAGCCTCTTGGTGAGAAGGGGAGTCTCCAGCCAGTGCACCCGAGCTGTTGTGTGCTAATGGTCTGCAGTATGGTCCTTATTGCAGTACAGCAGAGATCCACATCTCTCCAATACCCTGCAGCGAGAGCTGTGCCTTGGAATGTAGCATACTATACTCCTGCAACCTTCCAGGGAGGACTCTGTGTAACCATTTTGGTGCCTGTATTCCTTCTGCTGTCAGTGGACTTCTTTCTGGGGTTATCAGTGTTTTGCACCACCACACCATCTCCATGGATGCATGAAAATGAACAGGATGAGGGCTGTCTTTTCCCCACAGTTTACTGCATATGCTGTTAGCATGATAGCAAGATTCATTAAATGTTCCCTATCCACAAAACAATCCTGCCCAGCTTCACATGAGCTGTGTGAAGCTTATTCCTTATGGATCACAGGGCAGAAGGAGCTCTGCATCTGCAGCCACTCCCTCTGCACTGACTGGCCCTAACCAGAGAATCATTGCCTCAGTTGGTCTTTGAAGCATCAGGTTCAGCAATGATCTGTTAACCTGTTTGAATCTCCCTGCTCCACCATTCAAGCGTTAGTGGCTGTAGGATAGTCCTGCATTATGGGGAGAAGATCAGTAACAGAGCCCTGAGACTCCTGCAGGGACCAGAGGGCTCCAGAGTTGCACTGTTTCCCAGAGTGGTGTTATGGGATGGTCAGTGCCCATACTCTGATTTCTGGTTGTTCTGTTTCTGGCACTTGGCTGAAGCTGTGTTCCAAGAAAGAGCCAGGCAAGGAGGAAGTACCCTGGTAAAGACTCCTTTTCCTAAGTACAGAAGGAAGCAGAGGAGTCTTTTTCCTCCAGGTAGCATTATTGCATGATCCCAGGAGGCAAGCTGAGCTGAATGCAGGACTCTTGTAAAGCAGGGGGATGACTCTAAAATGGCAGATATGATGCTACTGAAATGCTCTCTGAATGGGTATATTTGCTTAGAGTTCATTTGTGTTTTGAAAGACGTTGCATTTCCCCAGTCCATTATTGTTTACATACAGCTGGACTCAAGAGGAAAGGGATCTGTCTTCTGCCTGCATTTTTCATTTTTCTATCTGTTTTCTGTAAGGAAGTTGTCTGGAATTGCAGTCAAAGGGTTGCTGCAGGAACTTGAAGAGCTAGGATGCTGCAGGGCAAGTGTGTCTGTGCATTGCCAAGCAGAGCAAATCTCCTCTGTCACTTCCAGGGTAGCTGTTTGTGACTTCCTGCAGTTAGCTGTCAAAACCTGAGCTTCCTTTCCATGGAAATATCCTTATTCTGTCCTTCTCCAACCTAGATAACCAGTTCAGGATGTCAATATTGGAGCGACTTGAGCAGATGGAGAGGAGAATGGCTGAAATGACAGGCTCCCAGCAGCACAAACAAGGAGTAGGAGGCGGGAGCAATGGGAATGGGAATGGTGGAACACAAGTGCAGGTATGAACCCCGCTGTCCCCAGACATGACCGTTCCTACCTGAGGGGTTTTTTGGGGGGGGATGGTTGGAAGGGATTATAGTTTGTCCTAAATAACAAGTCTGGTTTGTGAGTGTGTAACAGCAGTTGGCTTTCAGTCACATTTGCCACTGTCTCAGTAGTTGTAGAAGCGGAAGGCTGCCTGTTTGGGGCAAGCTGCAGCTCCTCTCCATGGTTAAACTGGGATGTGTGTGGTGTTTCAGTGCGTTTCTGGGACTGGGACCCTGGGCAGCTGCTTTGAGAGCCGCGTGGTGGTGGTGTGCGAGAAGATGATGAGTCGTGCTTGCTGGGCAAAGTCCAAACACTTGATCCATTCAAAGACTTTCCGAGGAATGACTCTGCTCCATCTAGCCGCTGCCCAGGGCTATGCTACTCTCATCCAGACCCTCATCAAATGGCGGTAAGACCCAGCCTGCTGGACTCTGGGGTGTCAGTACAGGCATGGCAGAAGCATATAGAAACTCTGCTCAGTCCACATTTCTGGTTGTCCTGTACAAAGAGACAAGTCCCTGAGCTTGTTCCCATCCTCTTACCTGACAGGACCTGTCTCATGAGAGAGTGAGTCCAATCGCTGGATGTGTCGTGCTCTTCACATCTCTGGTGGGGGCACTCTCTGTAGTAAATAATGTGTCGTGGGCACATGCGTGGCCACTTCTCTGTGGTATGGTGCTTTGGGTAAATCTGTGCTTAGGCAATGACCCTGGCATGGCTACAGAGCATCATTCCTTCTGTTGTTTTTCCTGCAGCACTAAACATGCAGATAGCATTGATCTGGAGCTGGAAGTTGACCCTTTGAATGTGGATCATTTCTCCTGCACTCCTCTGGTAAGAGCAGAGTTTGAAACTTCTGAGTCAGTGGATCCTCTGGAGTTCTTTCAGATGTTTTATTTTCCTAATGTGTTTCATTCTCTGGAGAGCAGATGTTTCTTGTGTGTCCCTGCTGTGTACATGGTAAGACATGGTACTATCAGCTTACTGGCATTTTGTTGAGAGAGAGCACACAGAACAAAGCCTTGTCATTGAGTAACAAGAAGAAAGGGGACAGACAGATGGTTCTGGTTTGTTTTACATGAAATCCAGTCTCCACTATCATGCTGAGGAAGGGATTTTACATGCCTTCTTTCAGGTTGTTCTCTGTGACTGTTAAACTGTAGAGGTTGTAAAGTCATTACACTGTCTTGGTCACTGGAATAATGAAATCACAACTGACAACTTAGACAAGCAAAAAGCCAAAACAGATGGAACCAAAATTGCCAGTTTACAACAGAGTATTGATTTTATTGTTCCCAACCTTTTGTCCTGTCTGCATGTTTTTGACCTCAGAGATTGCTTTGCATATGAGGCTGTTCTGTCTCTGCAGTGATGCCAATGTCACAAAAAAACCCCAAACCAAAAGAAAACAAACGATGAACTTTATTTGGCAGGTGGACGTTTCTCTGTCATAGGAGAGAATAGCGTGTATTCAGTCCTCTACATTGGCCTGTTGTCAGGTTGGGACATTTATAAAAGTCATTTGCTGGCTTTGAGCATGTCGTGGTTTTGTTTATCAGTCATTTTTCCTTGAGCTGGGGACCAGACTCATTATCAAGAAAGGAAGGAGAAGGCAGGTCACCCAGTGGGTCAATTATCTTCTCTTCTTTAGATGTGGGCATGTGCCCTGGGCCACATGGATGCAGCTGTTGTGCTGTACAAGTGGGACCGCCGAGCCATCTCCATCCCTGACTCCCTTGGGAGGCTGCCACTGGCCATTGCTCGGTCTCGGGGCCACGTGAAGTTGGCTGAGTGCTTGGAGCAGCTGCAGCGGGATGAACAAAGCCAGCTTGGGCAAAACCCCAGGATTCAGTGCCCCTCGAGTACAGACTCCAACACAGAGAACTGGGTGTCCCAGTGGCACAGCGAGCTTGTTGCCTCTCAAGAGCCTCAGAAGGGAGTCACAGTGATTTCCAGTACAAACACAGGTAAAACACCCTGGAGGGCATGCACTGCTTTGCTGACATGTAATGTGAAAACGTGGGGGCAAGGAACTCACCTGGGCAGCAGATGCTACCTGTAGCCTTGCTGCCCGTGCTTAATTCTTTTCTTGTGCTCCATACATTTGCATAAGCATCAGGAAGGGAGTGAATGCCTGCTTTGGAAAGACTTGTGTATCTTAGGAGTGGTTGAGACAGTATCTTCCCCGGATGATTGTTGCTCTCTTTGTACATCCTCTTGGGTGTGTCATGGAGCACTGCACAAACTTTGGCCTGCAGCTCTGAGGCAGAAGCTGTTGATGTTCCTATGGCAATTGTGGGTTGCATGTGTAGTTTTGACCGTTGATCTGTTTCTTCACAGAGCTGAGGCGGCCAAGATCAGAACCTTCCAGTTATTACAGTAGTGAGACTCAGAAAGATTACCCTGCACCCAAAAAGCATAAGCTGAGCCCTGAATATTTTCAAGCCCGGCAAGAGAAGCTGCTTTCCACTGCACTGAGCCTGGAACAGCCAAGCATTAGGAAGCAGAACTCCAGCTCCAAGCAATCCTCCACTGAGACAATCAGCCCCAGTGAAGGGCTGAGGGACTATGGCCGGGAGCTCTCCCAGCACATCCCAGAAGTTACTGGGTACCGGGGCTCTGGCAGCCAAGCAGGCATCAAATGGAACCCAAAAGACATTTATATTGGTGTGTCTGCAGTGCAGGTGGCAGGGGGCCAGAAGGGCACTGCCCTGGGGAAGGACGCTGTGGCCCATCGGCTGCGCCAGCGGGAGCAGATGAATGTGTTGATGATGGCCGACAGGGAGATGGTGGATGCAGAACTCCTGTCCTACAGGGACAACGCAGGGGATGAGGACTGTTTACACCACATGGATGAACTGCAGGTAAACATACCCACAGCACCAGGATCAGCAGTCTCATAGAGCACAGTGGCTGCACAGAGGACCCTGACTGTGAGAAACTCCTGTGGAGGCCTCTAGAGACTCTGAATTGTGCTTTGAGAAAGGAGGTGGTCACACAGCGTATACTTTCTCACGATTTCAACCCAAACATAAATGGTTAGCATTTAGGGTTGTGCACTGGCATATGTGTACAGAATGCACAAAATTGTTTGCAGTTTTGCAAGGAAAAAGGGAAAAGAGGAGCCTCCTGATCACAGCAGTGCATGTGACTCGGGTGGCCCCACAGTCCTGCAGTCCCTACAAAAACAAGATGTGAGAGAGGTGTGGTTGCAGGCCAAGCCACTGCACTTTAGAGGGAAGGAGATAAGAGTGGAGAATAGGAGAGACAGTGGGTTTGGGGAAGGAAGAATCCCACTAGTTATGGAATAGAGGAAATAAACATATAACAGAAGGAGGAGGGATATATGAGAAGTAGTCCCTGGGAGAAATGCTGTGGTTGTCTGAACAAGTGGGTAATGGGAGCAGAGCCTTATCTGTGTTGCCCTGGCATCTCTGAGCGTTCTCCTCTGGCTGGTATAACACAGGTGAAGAAGATAATTGCAAAACAAGAACCATTTTCTGTTCTCTGTATAAAAATTCCTTGGGAAATAAGACACTGGTGACAGCTGTCAGTACTGTAGAGGGAGGGCCCAGAGACATAAACCTTTCACCAGATCTCTCGGGCTCCCCATAAAGGGAAAAAAAAGAGGTCTGGGGAATATGAAACCCTGCAGTGCTTTGTCTGAAGAGACAGAAAAGCAAATGAGCATTGGTAATGGATTTCTCTCCAGTGCTGAGACAAGCAGTAGACTCCAGCTTCCACAGGTTTGGGGAAAATTCTGTTTAAAGCTGGGCTGTAATGTGGAAGTACAAGGCACCTTGTACCAGGCAGCAAAAGTTTGCTCTCCTTCCCCCTTGACAGGTGAACATGATGACACTTGCAGAGCACATTATTGAAGCTACGCCTGACAGGATCAAGCGGGAGAATTTTGTGCCAATGGAATCGCTGCTGGTGGAGAGGACAGACAGTGCTGCCATGAGCACCACCATGAGCTGGCTGGCCAGTTACCTTGCTGATGTCGATCACTTGCCCAGTGCTGCACAGATCAGGTCAGTGGGAGCTGTGAGGTTGCTCTGGGCTCTGGCGTGGTGTGAATGCTGGGCAGCATGTGCTGACTCTTCAGCCTGCAGGTGCCAGTTCTCAGCGAGACTCCGTTCTGGTCTCCCAAGGCCAGGCACACTCTTGTGCTCAGATCTGTCACTGCCCACACAGCTACAAATCCATGGAATGGGGGGTTCACTCCAGTGCTGCACCTTTGCAGTGCAGTACAGGCAGGCTCAGGGGTGTGGGGTGTTGGTTGGAGAGAGGGAGGGGAGCATAAACTTCTGTCTTGAACTCAGAAATCTTGTTGTCCTTATTTGTGATAGCAGCCCAAGTGCTTTGTAAGCCAATAATTCCTACTGTGATTGGTGTTTCAGAAGTCTGTATAGTGAACCCCTGACCCCTTCTTCGAACACCAGCTTGAGCCCTGCAGGCTCACCAATCAGTGAAATAGCTTTTGAGAAACCCAGCCTTCCCTCGGCAGCAGACTGGTCCGAATTTCTGAGTGCATCCACCAGCGAGAAGGTAGAAAATGAGTTTGCACAGTTAACTCTGTCTGATCATGAGCAGAGAGAACTCTATGAAGCTGCCAAACTCGTCCAGACAGTGTTCAGGAAATACAAGGTATGTGACTCAAACATCCAGTGTCTTCTTTGTTAGGTATGAGAGTGTATTTGTTACACAGCAAAATGTGGGTAATACCCACTCCTGGGACAAAAATACAGCTTTTGTCGTAACTTCTCCAGTGGTTCTGGCTTTTGCTTGTTATTTGCCCAACAAGTGCCATACGGGGAGTGCATGCCATGCCATAGCACACCTGCTGTGCCAGAGCAATGCTCACAAATGCACATCCTCAAAATGTACCCCAGGGGTTCTGCTTAGTTGCCCAGTTGGTGTAAAGATGCATTTTGAAGGTTTATTCCCTATGAGTTGACAGCAGAGGCATTTCCAGGAAATGCCTAGGCCTGAGTTGGACCAGGTGGCATTGATAGGAGAGGTTTGCCCTGCTGGCAGCTGAGAGCCCCATCCCCTGTGCTGAATTTTGGTGCACTCTGCCTGCTTACTGCTCCTTTCCTTCTCCACACAGGGTCGTCCTCTCCGGGAACAGCAGGAGGTGGCTGCTGCTGTTATTCAGCGTTGCTACCGAAAGTACAAACAGGTAATCAACAAAGTGAACTTTTGTGAAGCACATGTAAGTGCCATGAACACAACCCTTTGTAGTGGGAGTTATCCCCCTGTTCCTCTTGAATGCTTTTCAGCGTGCAGTAATGAAATATCTTGCTCAGGCAAAATTGAAAAGGGAAGAAAACTCATGTTCTGAATCTTAATTTTGGAGCGAATCCTTGAAGTTATTTTGTTTGTGATAATGCCTGCATTTTTGTTACGAGATGGAGGGCAATAATGTATTCTATATCGGCCTTTTCGCATGCTGTAGCCTGAGGAGACTATTCTCTGACTAGTTGCTTGCCAAATTTCATTGTGAAATTGAAGTTGGTTTTGCCTTTGATAAAGGTGAAGATGAGAAAGAGGTTGGTTTGTTTTGCACATACTAAACTTTTAAACTATGGAAAGTCACGTGTTGTAGCTTGATGCAAGTTTTTCCAGGACTGAGACTGTTCTCCAGACTCCGGTTGGAGACACGTTTTCAGGCTGAGTTCTCAACCCCAGAAAAAGAAGATACTTTTCCTTTTTGGTTTTTGGTTGGGTTTTTTGTTGATTTTTTTTTTTTTTTTTTTTTGAGGACTAGAGTCCATGTCCCTCTTTGCACTCTACCCTGCTAGACACAATCTGTCTGATGTCTGACAGCATTTTACATAAAGTGAGGCAAGATGCCTGTGCTCTTTTACAAACTTAAAAACATTTATTTGGGAAGTCTTTGTAGTGTTAGGTGACTGCATTGTGATTCACATCCAACCTGTCACATGGCTTTCCTTCTGGAGTGATGCTTTCTGCAACATTTCCTTAATTCCTTTCCAAAACTGCTTGACAAACTGCTGTGTCTTGGATCCTGGAATAGCTTCTTTTAGAAATTTTGTTTGGGGGTTTTTTTGTTTTGGTTTTTTTGGTTTTTTTTAAATTCTTTATTTGCAGAACTAACATTAACTATGTATTTTTCTGTTTTTCCCTAAGCTTACTTGGATAGCCTTGAAGGTAATACAAATACAAACAGTATTTCGGAAACAATTCCCCATGGGTCACTAACTTTCCCATTCAGTATAAACCCGGAGAACCTGGCATTTTGGTGAAATGTTTTAATAGTATTCACTAAGCAATGCCTGTGGTTGAGAAATCACTGACAAGCCAGACCTTCTGGGAGTTGTGTAGGGACTGCTGTGGCACAGCATGTCAGCTCCCATGAGCAGTGGTGGGCTGAGCTGGGGGAGGGTTTTGCAGCCAGTTTCCAGAGGACAGGCTGTGCTTTGCTGCTCCTGGTCAGCTGTCACTTGCTGACCTTTGCCTTGGCATTTGGGGAGCACAGAACATTTATCCCACCTGTGCAGCCAATGTCCTCTGCATTCTGCTGAAGTATCTGACCATCCATCTTTGAAACACCCGTGTGCTGAATTCCTAAGGCCAGCATCTCAGTACACTGCTGCTCATGCTGGAGGCACAACTGTTGATGCCAGTCTTAAACTGCTCATAGTCAGTAATTTCCTGCTGTGAAGATGGGTTTCCCAGCTGTGCAACATCTTGCCCTCATCAGATTCTAGAACCAGCTGAGCTTTTCTCAGGGCTACCTGGAGGCAAGGCGTGCTTTTCCTGGAATGAATGTGTCCGTGGGGTGATATTCCATCCACAGCTTGCCCCTGCCCTGTGGTTTTGTACCAGGCTGAGGACTGTTCTGTCAGCACAAGTGGGCTGAGCTCTGGGACACCGAGCTCACTGAGGCTTTCCCCTTGGGGAAGGAGGTTAGGTGACATCTCCACTGATCCTCTCCCCAGAACAAGGGAACACAAAGAGGAGAGGGGGCAGCTAACCCGCTAAGTGGGTCTTAGAGTTGAATGCAAACACACTGAGGTCTGGTCTATCCAGCAATTGCTAATTTCTATTTCACATGCCTTATTCCTCTGATCTGTTGCTGCACTGCAGAGATCAGTGCAGGCTTGTGACTGGATTGGCACAGTCACAGCTCACGTCACAGTTCTGTATTTGAACCCTTCTGTTCAGGGGTTTGTAACTCAGCCACAGAAATCCCATCTGGGCTAAAAATTTGAAGGAAAACCATGACCAGCCCATGAGTGGACTTGTTTAAAACAGTGAATTTAAAACCACAATCTGATTCATTTAATTAAAAATGTTAAAAAGAAAAAAGAAAAGAATCAAACAAAAAAACCCAGTAGAAATTAATAATGGCAAAATGTAACTGTTCCTAATGACTGCTTCAATTCCAAGAAGTGAAATTTGGTAAATGGTGGTCTGTGGTGATATGGGAGGTTTTTTTGCTTTGGGGTGATGTTGGGAGCATTGTTTGTTTGCTTTTTGGGGTTTTGGTCCCAGCAGACAAGATACTGAGATATGTTAGGACATTACCGTGTACAGGGCAATAGCTGCTGCTTCTGTCTCATCTGTCTGATAAAATGAGCAGAAGTCAAAGCTGATAAAATATCCATGAACAATAGACACATGCATTTTTAAGTATTAAAACTATTAAAACTTATCAAAATAAGATCAGGAAACACTCAAAACCTCTGTTACAGTGATATGAGTGCAACTTCTATACCTTATTCTACATTTCCATCTTAAACAGGACTTAAAAATATGCATGAATGCACATGGTTTCTGTGAAGTAGTCATCACCTTGCATGCTGTGAAAGGAAAAGGATGTAGAATAAAGAAGATTTTAAGAGTTTGTGCCTGCTTTATTTGGAGTCACGGGGCTAGAAATAATATAGTGCTAGATGGAATTTGGGATGTGTGTGACTGCTTGTGCAAATTTGCAAGTTCAGTGGATGTCTGTTACAGATTTCTAATGAGATTCAGTTTTGCCTGTGACTTAGGCTCAGTATTAGATTTAGCTTTTTAACTGTTGTGGTTTTGAGGGTTTGTTTGGGTTGTTTTTTATTTTAAGTTAGAATTACTGCATCTGAAATGCTTGGATTCCCCTGGGTGCAGTCAGTACTCTTAACACAGACCTGCTGTGGTGTAAACACAGCTCAGGTCCAGTTCTTCCAAAGTTGTTCCTAAGTGTCGTGCACCTGGATCAGGTCATTAGCGTGGACATGTGGAGCTTCTGCCAGCAAGGTGTTAAAGGAGACCTCACAGGGCTGGAGCCCCTCTGCTCTGGAGACAGGAAAGAGCTGGGGCTGCTCAGCCTGGAGAAGAGAAGGCTCTGGGCAGACCTCATTTTAAGAAAGTTGGGGACAGACTTTTTAGTAGCGCCTGTTGCAAAAGGACGAGTGGTAATGGTTTCAAACTAAAAGAGGATAAATTCAGACTAGATGAAAGGAAGAAAGTTTTTATGATGAGGATGGTGAATCACTGGCACAGGTTGCCCAGGGATGTGGTAGCTGTCCTACCCCTGGAAACATTCACGGTCAGGCTGGATGGGGCTCTGAGCATCCTGATCTACTTGAAGATGTCCCTGTTCATGTTGGGGGGGTTGGACTAGATGACCTTTAAAGGTTCCTTCCAACCCAAACTACTTAGGATTCTATGAATCCTGTCAAACTATTCCAGAAGCAGAAAAACAGGTAGTTGTTTTCTTGATGCAAACAAAGTTCTGCCCCTAATCTTATGGTTGTTCCAGTTTGCTGTCCCCATTTTCTCATACAATTCCCAGTCAGTGACTTGTTTACTTCTCATCATATCTTAGTAGCTCAACAATCTTTCACCCTAGGGACCTGCTTCTTACTGGTGTTACTGGGATGCCTCAGCTTCTCTTTGTTTCTGTTGTAGTATGCACTTTATAAAAAGATGACGCAAGCTGCCATTCTTATCCAGAGCAAATTCCGAAGTTATTACGAGCAGAAAAAATTCCAGCAGAGCCGACGAGCCGCGATGCTGATCCAGCAGTACTATCGCAGCTACAAAGAATGTGGGAAGAGGAGGCAGAACCGTCGGGCAGCCACCATTGTACAACAGAAACTCAGGTGAGCCCTGGGGTGTTGATGCTATCGGGACCTTTATATATTGTTTTTATGCTCTTGGAGGCTGTGCTGTGCTTTACAGACAAAAGCCAGTGGGAAAAGAACTGTGGTTCATAGGATAATTATTCTTGCATGTAGTAGTATTCTCCCCAGTTTTGCCTACACTTCAGTGTTGGGGTTTTTTGTGTTTAGAAGCAGTCTGCTTACCAAGAAGCAGGATCAAGCTGCTCGCAAGATTATGCGGTTTTTACGACGCTGCCGCCACAGGTATGACACTGTCTTTTGGTATCTGCCCTTCCTTAGAGCAATGTGACAATATTCAAGTGTGTCTGCAATGAGTGCAATGTAAATATAATAGAATCAGCTCACTACAGATCTTTTAATCAAAGAACAAAGCTGAGCTGTTTCCAAGATACACTGTTAAAAATGAAATCTCTAACTTAATACTGTTGCTGAAAGAGAATTGTGTACAGCTCCATTGCTGATATGGTAAAGCAGTCCAGGTTGTTTGACTTTAAAAGCTGGACTTCAGGAAGTCTAAAAAAAAGCTTGTTAAAACATAGCTACAGCTTCTAAGTGCTGCACAAAACATTCATGGTATGTGGGAAAGTGCAAAATGTGATGATACCTGGTGTGTGCTGGAAATGCCTTTAGTTGGGTCACAGAATCATTTGGCTGGCTCTCCTCAAGTGCGTGTTCTCTTTGCTGTGGGTAGGTGGGATGTGGCAGCAGAGCAGCAGACAGGTTAGTTCTCGTCAGCCACTCCACAGACACGAAGATGAACCATCTCCTGCCAGCATGGGAACATGCACAGACTGGCCAGGGTGCTCCCCATACCAGTGCTCTGCCATGAACAGGGCCTTTGGTTTGGTTTTTAGCTGAAGGGATCCCCTCTGTGATCCAGTGGCAAACTGGGACTTTGCCTAGACAATGGTGAATTCTGATGTTTCTGACTCTGCCCCCTCCATTCTCACTGCCCATGCATTTCATCCACTCAGGAGCTGCTCACACCTGACGCATTTTGAAGCATGTTTAGTTCAGCCCAGTTTGAACAAGGAGAGCTCTCAGAGAGGCACACGACAGACTCTTGATTTTAGAAACAGACTCAGTCCTTATTGCAGGATTCCAAAACTGCACTTGGCAGGAGGTCACTGTAGCTCATGCTATGGAAAGACATTTTTCCTGCAGGTTCAGTGGGAAGTAACATGTGTGGACAAGAAAGAGGGCTTTGTAGTTTCCAGGCCGATTCCAAATGCACTTGAAACAGCCGCAGTTATTAGTGAAAAAGCACAAGTGGCTTCTTGCTTTCAGCAGGGCATATGGAAGAGACCAAAAGGTTTGTTTTGTTGTGTTTGTTGTGCAACATGTCCCACTGAAGCAGATGGAGGTTCAGAACTTGGGTATCCTCTCAGATCTGCTTGAGATCCAGGCAGTCCCTGGGGAAGCTGCATGCCAAGTTTCCACGCATGGAGGGTTGGGTCAGCCTGACAGAGGCTCTTAAAGCCAACTCAGACACAGGCCCAGAGAATGCCTCAGGGCTGGCTGTATCCCTGGAGCTCCCACCAACGTCCAGGATGTGCCATGCACTTCAGCTGGGCTCAGTTAAGACTCCAGCTGTTGAGTAATGTAGACTCTCTAGGGCTTAAATTGCCCATGATTCCAGCAGTTCTTGACTTCACCTCATTACCTTCCTCTTTCTCAGTGTCTCCTCTTCCCTTTGTAGAGAGGGACCCTCCTCATTTGCACCACTGAATTTTGCAGGCAAGACATTGGTCAATCCCCTCTCTCCAGTGGTCACTGCTCTGGGCATCTCTGCGGGCTGGGTTTAGCTCTTGGGGAGTTACAGACAAGAATTCAGGAGCAGGAGGGATATTCACTGCCATTAGGCTCTCGCTGGCTCAGGTCACATTGCACGCTGAATTTCTGCAGCATTGAGTTCTGTCCACAGGCACTTTGTTACCTGGTTGTGGTTACTTGGGAATTCCTCCCTGGCTCTTGGTTAGGATGCAACAAAATGAAGAAGTGACTTGCTTCCACTGAAGATGTTAACAGTGTTTCAAAACTGCCTTGCTTTTCCTTCTAAGATAAAAATGTTGTGGTCACATGCCTTCTCCAAGCAATCATAAGGGTTTAAAACTGCGTTAACGTAACATATTAATAACTGACACAAATTTAAACAGGAGCATTGTGGCATTGGCAAATGTTAAAAGTAAAAGCAAGACTTACCAAAATGACAAAACCAGCATTCAGAACCTGCTTGAAAAATACATAAATTTACCATATTTATAGAACTGTTTAGAAATGTGACGTGTTTGGGTCTCGTTCCCTAACTTCCTTCTGCTTGCCAAAAAAGCTCTAGGAAGCAGTTGTGCAGAAAGATGTTTTCCAAAGCACTTCCTGCTCTGTACACTTGGGCTGCATCTGTGATCTTGAGGTCACACTACTTTAGCATCTCACAGACCCTCAGGCTCCTCTGGCTGCCAGAACCACGCAGGGGGTCTGGTCCTTCTGCTCTTTGCAGTCAGTGACAAACACCACACAAATCAGGTTCCTGGAACTTCGTTACCATGCAGGACTTTGAAGACAAATTGGAAGCCTTTTGCTTGTGTAAACAACTATAAAGGAAAACATAATACTGGAAATGATACAGATCATCTGCTTAACAAAACAGAGCTTCACTTGCTCCAGCATCTCAGCTGACCCAGCCTGAGCTGTTTGCTTTGCTCCCTGTCCTGAGGGGCACCTCCATGCACTGTCCCTGGCACAGCCATATCCTGGTGAGAGCACCCTCATATGTTCCTTCCCAACCTTGGCTCTGCAACCCCCTTTCTGAGCTGTCTTGTGGTGCAGGTACACTGGGGTGCCAGGTGGAATTGCTTCCTTCTCACCTGCTCTTCCTCAAGCTGTCTGAATTTTCTTTATGTCTCAGTAATTACATTTGTTCCTCTCTGCTTGACTTTTCTTGCTTAGCTCTTCCGAAGGATAGAGTAATAAAATTCTAAGTTTCAGATCACCTCTGTGTAAAACCTCCTAATTATATCCCTTCAGCCTCCCATGTGTGCAGTGTGACATTCACACAGGGTACAGCTGATGAAGATGGGACTGCTACTTGGGCTAAGAGCCTCACTCACTCTTTCTGCTTGTTGGAATCCCATCGTGGACTCCTCTTGTAGTGCTCAAAATTAGCACACTGCTGCTATAAACAAGAAATTCAGAAAGCCTCAGTCTCCAGAAAGAAATGCCTCAGCCATCCAAGCTCCTGAACGTCCAGGGGTGAGCCATAACAACTAATACCTAGTGTTACTTAATGCTCTGTAGCATAAAAATAGCACTATGAAGCCACTTGTTAAACCACAGTGCCTTGTCAGTGCAAGAGATAGAAATGACAGATATTTTTGGAAAATCTGAGGGAGTGAGAGAAAAGAGAGCATGCACAGGAACATCAAACAAACAGGATCTTGCCGCAGATTTCTGTCAGTTGACAGAGCCAAGGGAAGAGGCTGCAAAAGCCAGTTGCAATCTGTCGTAAGGGTAGTGAGCTAAGTGAGAAGGCAGTAAATACTTAAAAGTACAGAAATTCAACCTTCAGAAAATTGAATGGTTTAACCTAGGTTTTTGTCTGTGAAGAGATTCTGTTGCTGGGCCAAAAAATTACTCTCAAGAACTTACTCTGTGGCCTTTAGGTGAGATTTACTCAGCTTTCCCCTGGCAACCATCTGCTTGGTGGGCTTTTTTGCTGTTTAATATTGATCAAAGTCTACTTTAAACCAATTATAAGGACTCTTTCTCTGCTTGCATTCAGAACAGCTTAAATGGTCATCTTGTCCTATTTTGCTTAGTAACTTTCTAGCACAAAGGCTCAGTAGCTCAAATGTGATTCTGATCACCTTGAGGATCTGATCTCCTGAACTTAACGTTTGTTGCCTGGCCAGATGGGTATGTCAGGGGTTTTGGGAGAGTTAATGAGAGGTTCTGCAGGTGGAGCTCTCAGTAGCAGTTGCAGAGATGTTGATGAAAATCAGAGAAGTGTGAGTTTTAGTTGAATATACTCTTAGAGAAGATACTGGAGCTCTAGTAGCTGAGTATTCTCAGGTGTCATGGAGACAAAAGGGGTCATTCATCAGCAGTAGTCATTCTGACCGTCAGACATGTATTGTTTCCTTTTGACTGTGAACAAAACCCACCATATTTATCCATCTATTGCCATATTCTCAAAAATCTGGTGGAAAGCATGCATCAGCATAACATGCTATCAACATGACTTGTCACAGAAGTGGTGTTTGAGAATGAGAAACAGAAACTTCCTGGCCTCCCAGGAGAGCTTCACCCATCTTCCCATGGTGCCCAAACCTGTCAGCTGGCACTGGATTAACTTCCAGCCTAGAGCCTGCCCTTACACCTCCTGTGAGCTGAGCTGCCTCCAGGCTCACTGTCCTGAGGCAGAGCCAAGGCTTTGCATAGTTAATGATTTTGGAAAGACTCCACCTACTCAGTGATTCCCAGATGTGACACATCAGGTCTGCAAGGAAATCTGGGAGCTCCGAAGTGGGTTTGGATTTGCTGAGCCAAATCCATGTATGGTACAGTCAACTTGCACTGGGAAGGTAACCTCCTATTTCCTGTTCTTCCTCTGGTTTGTAGGAAACTTTTACTCTTCTGAGGGATATCTAGGCCATTGCTAAACTGGGATTATGATCTGCAGTGTTTTCTGTGGAGTAGCATTTGGAATGCCATAGAAAACAGATGATTGCTTCAAGGGAAGGCAGGGTCAGCTAGAAATGCCACGGGGATGAGTGTTGGGTTTATTCTCCTTGCTTATAACTTTCTGCCCTAAAACACCTAAACACAGGACTGCTCTTCCCTGGTAAAGAGGAGTCCCGTAGGCAGGAGTGGGAAGGGTTCTTTCTCTCCAGGCAAGCAGAAGTGCTGCTCCTCCTCCCTGAAGTGAAGCTCTGGGTAAGGTATGGTTGTTGCCATGTGTGTCTAATGGCTCTTTGGTATTGTTTTGCACTCTGAAGCCCTCTGGTGGACCATAGGCTGTACAAAAGGGTGAGTGTAGCTGCCTGCTAGCCAGTTCCTCTCTTCCATTTTAAATATATTTGCTTTCTGCTTGCTTGCATGGGGCTGCGGCCGAGATATGCCAGTAAGTTTCACCTCCATTAATTATATAAAAGAATCCTGTATAAACTAACCCTACTGCAATGACTAACACTGCTGCTTTTGTAACAGGACAGAGCTCTGCAGTAGATGTTACCAATGCATGACTGTGTGAACAAGGACATGTATATTCATCATGGGCATGCTTAGATGGCGTTGTTGGTGGGGTATTTTTTCAGTATCCAGATTGTTGGTAGATGTTAGTAGATGCTGGAAATTGATAGGGTCTGCACTCACACACACTCCGTGGTACCAGTGTCATGGACTGCGACAGCATTCAGGCTAGGCTGTAGGAAACTGCAGTACAGGTGCAGCCTACCTTAGATGGGTATTTATTCTGCCTGAGACAGATGGAAGCAGAAGAGCTCCTCACACTGCTTTGTACTCCCAAAGCTGGTTAAGCACCAGTGCTTACCTTCTAGAAGTTGGTCTTTGGTAAGTTACACATCTGGTTGCCTTTTAGGGCCAGCTTTTTTACAACTGTTTCTCTCATTTCTTAATCCACATATAGGGATGGAAAACAAACAAACAAATGAAATGAAGATCCTGTAACTGTGTTATAGTGCCAAGAGAGCTTCTGTTGGGAGTCTCATTCTCAGCGTGAACAGAGTCCCCTCACCCGTGCGCTTGGTCACGTTAGTGGCTGGTTGGCTGCGTGACAAAGGGTGGGAAGAGGTGGGAGAATTCCCGTGGCAGGTCTCTCCAGGCACGTGCCTCAGTTGTCAGCAGGCTGCTCTGTTCCCTCTCACACCTGAGAGGTTGTTAGGGCAGCAGGATTTTTGTCAAAAACTGCCGTCAGAAACGTCATTTGTGTGCTTATTGCTCCTGTTTCCAACAAGGGAGGGGTGGCCTCGACTCCTGCTTCTGTGTAATATTCTGAAAAGAAAACTGCTTTGTTGGTCACAGAGTTTTATTGACTTTGAATTGCAGAGATCATTATCAAGACTTGAGTGAGAGTACGAATTGGGCTCAAGCCTGCTGGAGACATCGTGATTTGTTTAACTATTGAGCCTAAGAAAGAAGCAGCAGCTAATGACATTTGTTTCCAAACTATGACTTTCATGCTACCATTTTTTGTTGCATATCCTTGGTATTTTACAAGCCACAATTTGGGGTTTCTACTAATAACAAATGAAGTAAGAATTGGATGAAATGGGAGCAGAGGCCCAGATGTGCCCTGAGGAAGGCTCTGCAGGGGGTGTTCAGTGTAGGTGCAGATGAGAGGAGATGTCAGCATTGGGGGAGAAAGGGTTGTTGCACTTTTCAGGCTCTGTGGAGGTAACAGCACGTGGCAAGTTAGCAGGAAGGAGATTCTGGACGTTGGGAGCATTTGCAGGTTTTGTCTGGAATGACCAAAGATGTGTGATTGGTGGGGAGATGGGGGGGCTTTCTGTCTGGGAGAGGTAAACTGTGAGTTATCACAAAAGGCACTGGCTGCTGTTCTGCCAAAGTAAGTCTGTTACAGCAAAAGATTCTTTGCTGCTTTGCATTCTGATACCAACCTGTGTGTGTCTGCTGCTGGCATGAACACACAAGAGGAGTATTCCCAGCCCTCTGATGTGCACAGGCTGACACATCCCCTCGTGCTGAGGGAAAACCTGCAAACCTGTCTGTCTGTAACACACAAATCGGGTGTTTCCTGTACACATGCACTTGTAGCGTGCAGATAAATGATCACAGCATTTGCTTCTGTGTTTCAGTTTTAAAATTGATTTGATTATTTTTTCTGGATTTATTTGGGTGACATTACACCAGGATCAGTAAAGAGGGAGAGGCAGGAGATTTTACTGGCCAGCTCTTGTGAGGCAAGACTTGGTATCCTTCTGCAGTAGAAATAAAAATACCTTCTAGGGGAAAAAAACCTCTTCCAGTTGCTGTTGCCTTTAAGTAACAGTTTTCATCTCAAGGAAACCTGCTTCAGTGGAGAGATTTCAGCTACACAGTGTCCTGCTACACAAATGTTTGCCTGCATATTAGTCAAACCATCACTGCAGCCTCCTGCCAAGGAGAGCTTTGCTAACAATCCAGGCATAGAGATGAACAAATTGCACAGCTACTTGAAGTGTGACCCCCTCTGCCTTACCCTTGGCAGGAGGTGATCTGGAGCAGATCACAAGGAGCAAGTCTTTTCACATCTCTAGGCCAGTCAGTCACTTTCTGCCTACAACAAAATTTCTGTCCTCTCTGGCACTGAACGAGTGCACTTGTGACCTGTGATCATGAGTGGTAAAAACTGCATTAATTGACAGCACCTTTCATGTACAAATAGACCCCCCTACCTCACCAGGTTCTCATGGTTTGATTAAATGCTGCTCTCCAGTTTTGGGGAGTAATCATGTAGCATCTGAAGTCAGTTCTCTGGTAAGTACAGATTCATTTCATTCCCAAATAAACAGCATCAGCTATGTTTTGTTGTTCTCTGCATACTCCTCCTTCTGGCATTTTGGCAACAAACCTTTTCCTACTTCTGTGCATCTAGGACTTGTATTTTTTATGTGGTTTTAATCCATGCTATGTAGCAGACATTACATTGAAGTACCTGGTTTCTTACATCTCCTAGTAAGATTGAGAACGGGGAAAACTTTTAAGGGCTTGGAAAGTCCCTTTTGTTTGAGTTCAGGATGATGTGTGAAAATGTCATATTGGGATATGCGTCACTGTACCTGCAACAGAAGTTTTCAAAATAATTTCTTTTTTCATTTACCTCTTGCAGGGGCTGAATGTATTTGGAGCTCAGATGTGTGTGTTAAATTGCAGACTGCGTGCTCTGGGGTGTCGTTCTTATTGGGCCTTTCTGTCTTTTTTGTTTTGCTGCCTAAATGAGGTATCTGGAAAAAGGCAAGATCTCCCTTATCTTAAATGTCCCACAGGCCATTTCAGCTCTCAGAGCAACAGGTAACTCTCCAGCCAGCCTTCTCTGGCTCTTGCACCCTGTCCTTTATTCTGATCTCCAGCATTCGGACTCATTCAGCATTTCCCTGGCTGGGCATTATGGAGCCACTCTGATGAAGCAGCTTTGTGTTACGCTTTACCCATGAAGCCATCATTTGCTGTGGCTTTCTCTGAGTAGGGCTGGTTCATTTGCTGACAGCCTGTACAGGACTGGGGAGGGTGTAGGGGAGAGGAGCTGCCACTCGCTGGGGCTGTTGCTTTCTACATTGCTTCAGCACATACTGATGCACCCCCTGTACAGTGTCCGAGTGAGTAACACGGTGTGAAGGGCAGAAACCTGGTCTGGCTGGAGCATCCTGGGAACTGGGACGTTTCTCCCAAGAGTCAGGGTTCAAAGGTCATGTTTGAAATCATCTTGTCTTCCCTTTCTGTGTGTCAGCACCGCGGCTGTGATTTCAGACACCTTAGCAGTGGTCATCTCTATTGCACGTGCTTTTTCCTTCCACCTGCTCTTCAGCACTTGCAGAGGGAGTAACTTTGTGCCTTAGAAGTGCTTACTGTGTAGAGAATATGTTATTTGAGGAGGTTTTTGTTCAAGGTCCATCGGTGCAAAATCAGATTTACGGTCCTTGCAGTTCTGTGCGTGGTTCAGAGCTGCTGACGTAGGATGGTGCTTCTTGCGTGGAGACCTGCAAAAGCCAGAGCCTGTTCCCCATTCTGGGGTGCTCTGCTCACAGCTGTGCATCACTTGAGCTGCCCTCACTCCAGCCCCAAACAGAACACTCCCAGAAGTGATCCAAGTCAGCGTGCCAGTGCCTGCAGACTCCTGGAGAGGTTTGCACACCATCCTGCAGCACCTGGCCTGCTGCTGTTGCTTTCAGTGCCCTCATTTTCTCTGTTACTTGAAAAAAAAAAGTCTCACTGCAAGCCTACCAACTGGTTTGAAACATCTTCTCTAAGAACATCCTTTCTGCTGTCCCATTCTGTAAATCCCAGTAGTATTCTTTTTCTTAGAGCAGTTTATTAATGCCTTTACCTGCAAATGCTTTGCTTTGGTTCTCCTCTCCTGCCTCAATTTAAGAGTGGAAAAATGTTAACCAGAGAAGACTGCCTTGTAGCATGGAGGCAATGCTATATTGTTCACTTAAAATCTCTCCTACCAGCACTTACTCAGAGGGTTTCTATTCTCAAGGGTCCTAATTTGTCCAAAATTCTTCCCTGGTCAAACTGTATTTTTTAACTGCAGGTGAAAATTTTGAGCATTTATTACACTGAGTATTAGTGAAGAGGAAATACCAGCTCCTGCTATTGACACTTTATATCGTTGTGACCAACTCAAATCAAAGTACCACTGAGTAAGGAACTCAAGAGAAAAGAAGAGTTAAGAAATGACTGAAAGGACTTCTAAGACACAAGAAATGCTGTAGTACAGACTATCCAGGAAAGAAATAATTGGTTGAAGACAATTAGATTCTCTTGACAAAGCATTTCAGATAAAGTAAATGGATTTACCTTGCTCTGGTATCTGCCTTGATCCATGCACTGGTTCTGGCACCTTCTGTTTATCGTGGTTTGAGGAAGCAGCATGGTGTTCACAACACCTTAGTACTTCCCCAGGGTCACTGGCCATGGATGAGCTCAATTTTTGGTGGTATTTGGAGGTACTTCTGTTCACTCTGCTGTGCCTGTAGTGAGCAGGACTACCCTGCACCACCTGCCAGGAGAGGGAAGAATTTCCCTGGCCTCCCAGGGCCTGCTCTGGATCGAGGAGGAGAGACTGACAACTGCAAGCCTCAAGTCTTCGTACCTATGGGGCAGTGTGTTAATGGAATAAAGGACTCACAGTACCTGCCTGCACTCCCATCTGCAGTGGGACACATGCACCATTACGTATATTGGACACAGAGATTACTTAATAAAATTAATGTGGTAGCTTAGTAAATTTGGATGGTCATCAACTTGAGGCTTAAGTGTATAAATGCTGTGGAATGCAGGGTTTGTTTTTAGCCATTTCATACTAAAGAGCATCTTTCAGTAATGTACCCATGGCAAATTTCAGTCTATACCTTTGCTGTGGGGAAGGTCTGTACTAGTGTGTGTGCCTGTGTTTTTTAGCAGTAATTATTGCACCTGCATATAAGTGAAGTAAATTGCACGTGACCAAGGAAAGTGTTGCAAATGCAAAGCATTTGACCCTGTCCCACATGGCGTCCTTGTCTCCAGCTTGGAGAGACATGGTTTTGGGGTGGACCACTGGGTGGATAAAGGACTGGCTGGATGGCCTCATGCAGAGAGTTGTGGTCAGCAGGTCATGGTCCACGTGTAGGCCACTGACAGGTCAGGGTCAGTACTGGGGCTGATACTGTTCAACATCTTTGTCAGCAACATGGCCAGTGGGACCCAGGGCACCCTCAGCAAGTTTGGTGATGACACCAAGCTGTGTGAGGCAGTCACACACTGGAGAGAAGGGCTGGGGCATCCAGAGGGACCGGGACAGGCTGGAGAGGTAGAACTGGGCAAACCTCATGAAGTTCAACAAAGCAAAGTGCAAGGTCCTACACTTGGCTTGGGGCAATCCCGGACACCCCAACATGTTGGGCTGAGAAGTGATGGAGAGCAGGCCTGGGAGAAAGATGGAGGTGATGGTTGATGAAAAACTTACCCTGAGCTGGCAGAAACCAGCGCTGGGCTGTGTCCAGAGGAGCGTGGGCAGCAGGGGAGGGAGGGGATTCTCCACCTCCACTCTGCCCTTGTGAGACCCCACCTGGAGCACTGTGTACAATTGTGGTGTCCCCAGCATAAGAAGGACATAGAACTGTTGGAGCAAGTCCAGGGGATGCCATGAAGTTGGTCAGAGGACTGGAGCACCTCCCCTATGGAGCCAGGCTGGGAGAGCTGGGGCTGCTCAGCCTGGAGAAGAAAGGGTTGTGTGGAAACCTCACAGCACCTTCCAATAGCTGAAGGGGCTTCAGGGAAACTGGAGAGGGACTTTTCATCAGGAACTGGAGTGAGAGGACAAGGAGTAATTGATACAAATTGAAAGAGGGGAGATTAAGCTTAGATACTAGGAAGAAATTCTTTACTGGGAGGGAGGGGAGGCCCTGGCACAGGGTGCCCAGAGAAGCTGTGGCTGCCTCTGGATCCCTGGAAGTGCCCAAGGCCAGGCTGGACGGGGCTTGGAGCACCCTGGGATGGGGGAAGGTGTCCCTGCCCATGGCAGGGAGTGGCACTGGATGGGCTTTACAGTCCCTTCCAACCCAAACCATTCTGGGATTCTAAGAGAAATGTGTCCTGTGCTAGTGCAAATGCTGAGTGCTGCAGTAATTAACTTCTGTTGGCATGTGTGTTCCAGGCAAACTGATGCAGTAGTTCTGCACCAGTACAGATGTTGCATGCTGTAGGTTGAAGTTTGCAGCAAAGCATGTCTTGCATTCTTCCAGCAAAAGTGCTTTGTTAGTGTAGCCCTTGCATGTGAAGTGCTAAAGTGAGGAATAGCATGTCTCAGTGAAAGAGCCACCAGCTTATTTAATGTGCATGTTCTCAGTGAGAGATCTACAATAACAGGTTAATTTTACATTACAGTACTGCAGTGCAACAGAAAACACTTGGAAGTTGCACTGCAAACCATGCATTGATTGATGGTATCTTAAATATAATCTAAGCCTTAAAAATTGTCCATTGCACAGAGGCACAACACCTTTTCTAGCACAGCACCAGGGATTTTGGCTCTCCTGCTTCTAAATGGTGCAGTAGTAGAAATACTAATTATAAATTCAAGGGAGAGGCTGCTTTTCTGCTGCAAGAAAAGAAAAATTAGATACACTGAAGATCGGTAGCTTGTCATTTGTGAGTGGTTTTGGCTCTCCTGTGTTTCCTGTAATGAAAAGGTGACCTGGCTGTACCCAGCATGTAGAATCCCAAAGAACTTAGATAGAACTCAGGTTGTCAGCCTGAGTAGAGGCTTACTGCTGCCTTCTGTGCACTGCTGAAGCCTCCACTCCCTTGTTGGCAACAGGGTCTTTTAGACACCAGCTTGTGTAGAGCCAAAATCTTCCTTAGAAGATTTCTCTGTAAAGTTGGAGCAGGCATTCAGGCTTGGCATAGCACTGTCCAGGTAGGAATTGAGAGCCCCTGGTGCTGCTGGCTGCCTTGCCCCTTTCCCAGCCTGGGGACCAGAGCACTGCATGGCACCTGGGAGAGCCCCCTGGGCTCCTCTGCTGGGCTTGGGTTTCAGCAGTGGCCTTCAGATCTGAAAACACTGTGTGCATTTGGACTAGCAGAGCCCTCTGTCTTTCCATACATGATATTGTCCAGCAGGTCAGTGGAATTAAGATATTTAGCAAAGGTCTAACCTGCATACAGGTTAGTGTGATTTGACCCCTGTTGGGCCCATTTCACAAGTACTGAGAACGCATTTGAGTGCCAGAGCTTTGAGTCAGCTAAAACAGGGTAAAAGCAGCCAGCTCCCTTTTGACTGTGTTTCTAATAGTACATGCAGAAAAATTAATACATAAAACTGTGAAATTGAGGTATATTTATAGAGATCAATTTATAGCCTTCATTGTATCTTATATTAGCAGGCTGGTGCAAGAGCCAAAAGAAGATGTGTGGGTGTAAGTCTAAGTACAGTAGCTACAAACTATCACTGCTGCTGCTGCTCAGCTCTCCTGACATGTTTTATTATTTTTATTTACTTGGGCTTGGTTAAATTCTTTCACTTGTAGCTGGGTTGCATTACACAGACTTGCATCTCTGCCACAGTTTTTTGTATTACACCTTTGTTATTTGCCCTTTCAAGTTTTTGCAACATCACTTGAGCACTGGAGCATGCACATGCTTAGCTAAATCACCTCTTTCTTTCAAAGCTGTATTTTGCTCCTTTTGCAGGGGCCCTCCCCTTGCAGGAGCAGAGGGAAGACACTGGAGGCAGGTGGCAAAGGGATCTCACTGCAGAGGAGCTCCCTGCAAGCAGAGACAGAGCCAGCCCCGAGCACAGCTGGGCACCTGCCTTTGGGTGTGCGGGCAGCACGGGCAGTGCCCCTGCCTTTGGTCTGGCTCCTGTGCAGGGAGCCTGCACTGGCACCCAGCCAGGCTGTCAGCCTGAGCAGAGGGTGTGCTGCTGCCCCAGCTGCAGTGCAGAGCTCTCTTTCACTCGATGGGTTTGAAACAATTCCCTTCTCTTCATCCTTTAATTTAATTTTTAACTTTTCCAGTTTTCAGTGGTGGTTTAGTTCTTATCCTGTCAAGTATTAGAGCAGGTAATGTATCCCATGCCTTTTAGAGAGCTGAGAACTGGGGCATCAGGCCACAGCTACGGAGAGTGACTCTTCCACACTCCGGATTCATCTTCCTTGGCACACAGCACCCAGCCCCCTGCACTGCTGGCTGGGCAGGCACACCCATATGCAGCCAACAAGGTGATAACAAACACAGGCACCAGCAGCTGGAACACATGAAACAAAGTACCTTTCTTCACACCGGTTCTTCTGCTTGCACAGAAACCAGTTCTTCTGTGAGATTCTGTATCAACACCAAGCTTCCTTTCCAAGCTGGACAGACTGATTTTCCCCCACTGTGCTGGGCGTGAATCAGGCTGTCACCGTGTGGGGAAAAGAGGTCAGCACTGAGCAGCCCCTTTGCCGTGACAAACAGAGGCAGTGGCAGGGTCAGGCAGGGAACAGCAGTCCAGAAAACCCCAAGCAATCAGACAGGCCAACACCAGAACCAAGCCCTGTAGGTGCCAGTACTGGGGAAAACAGTAGCTGGAACTAAGTGTATCTCTCCAAACGTGTTTGTCTGGGGTCTCCAGTGGCCCGTTCTTGCGCTTCCAACTGTTTATGGTGTTGGGAAGGTGTTGCTCTCCTGTCATTCCTCTGGGAACCGGCTCTTCTGCACGGGAGGTTGGAGTGATGAGTCCTTCTGACTGTTCTGTCTTCACGTGATTTGCAATAGAAGTGTTACATAGCTCCTCTTTGTTTTTTCAGAGTGAAAGAATTGAAAAAGGCCAAGGAACTTGAAGATACGCAGCAGCATCCCGTAGCAATGTGACATTGCTTTTCAGACTGTTTTCATTTTCTGTTTTTAGCAGAGACATGCAACAACAACAAAAATACCCACTGCAGTTCTGGAAATACCAGCTGCAGGATTTTAACAGTAATGTTTTGGTCATTGCATTTGCACTTTCATGGACAACTTTTAATTTGTTCAGCAAGACATCTTGGAACTCAATCTTCTGTTGGATCGTGGGGAAAACAAAAGACACCAGGAGGAAATTGTGAGTTGCTTCATTCTCCGAGAAGGAAGAAGCGATTAATTATCCTTTTCATATAGGGCTGTATTAAACAACATGTGGAACTGTACAAATATTATACCAAAAATATTGTTCAGAAAAGGTGGGAATGCACAAGCAACACAAGAATGCTGTTCCTGCACCTGTCAGTCATCTCCAAGAAACTGAAGCTTTGAGAGTCTCAGTGGAGGGGCTTAGATCAGTACATCTTTATTGGGTCCATGCATCCTCATTTCCTTCGCACTCCTGTCCTTTGTGTTTTATTTAAACCTCTACAGCACACTTAATGCAACTTTTTAAATCTGCAGGTTTTTAATACATCCCGTGGGAACTTACAGGAGGGGTTGGTGTATGAGAAACACGGGTATTGCATGAGGAACGGAGAGAGCAGCTTAAGCAAGTTTTAAACATTTTTTTTTTTTGTATTTTTACTAGAACCTGCAAACATATCAACTGTCATGTACTTTCTCTCATATTCAGCACTTTATTTTCTAGCCTTACCTTCACGTACTGTTGTTTTAGTTAAGTTCTTAAATAATTTGTAAAACATGTAGCTTTTTCTCTTATGTATTTGTCAAACCTCTTGTCATTTTGCAGAGTCACGTACATATGTTGCCTGGACATTTTATGCCACCTAAAGATCAGTGGTGCTGCATTCTGGCCAGTAAATTTCTTATTTTGGCTACTTCATCAAAATCTGGGCAGTTTCTGTATATATAGAAGGTAGAAATGGAAAATGAGAAAAAAATATTTGAAAGGGAATATATTGATTAATTACTAAATATTTTATTCACAAAGGGTCAATAACTTGGCAAGATAAAATTATTATTTGTATAGTTTTGTCTGAATGAACGAGAAGAGTGTGGATGTATTGTTTGTATATATTGTATATATTAAAGAGATATGTGCATGAACTCAAGAAAAAGAAATGAACAAAGCAAAGCATTAGTGGCTATGGTCTGTAAAATGAAACAAAAACTTTATTTCACTATAAGAAACTTTATTTTAAATGTTCTTTAGAAGAACATTTTTGCTAAAGCATGACTAAATGGCAAAAAAAGAGCTACTGTATTTAGACTTAGGAAAAAAAGGCAGAGCAACATTACTTTAAAAAAAAAAAAAAAGAAAAAAAGGATATGTTTACATTTGATTTTGGCTACCAGGAGTTTGGTTCAGTTGGGTTTAATTTATGTATTCCTTCCTTCTTTTTTTTTTACCCCCGTCTTTTTTTTTTTTTTTTGCCAATGGTGCCAAGTAATGTGAATGCTAATATTGCTTAAGAAAATTAAGTTACTTTTGCAAAGCAGATAATCATAAGAGTACAAAAACCGTATCTAGCTTAACACCATACACTCACTCCAATAAAGAACACTTAGAATGAACATAAAATGAAAAAAAATAAATAAATAGTACGAAAGTAGAAAATATGTTTCACATTTTCATATCTCCTGCTGGAAGTCAGAAAATGTAATAAAAATTGCACAAAAAATTTTAAAAAATTAAGTAAAACTTAAAAAAAAGATGCAAACTGATCCTGTAGGGGTGTCATGGTATATTGCTATTTCCACATAGTGAGGAGCCAAAGAAATTAGATTTTTTTTAAATTGAACTACTAATTTAAAACTGTCACAGATTCTCAACAATGGGAACCAGGTTCTGATCTTCATTACACAGGAATGTAAGGGAAGAAACTCCTGAAGTCCGTGTCATTACTTGTGGGTCACGTACATGTGTCTGAGATCAGAAACTGCTCCTGTCTGTTTGTCTTGCTCGTGGCAGTTTAAAATTTCTGAATGAACTTGTGTAAATTTGAGATTGTTAGTTTTGGAATAGTTGTTCTTGCTTGATCCCGGCCACCAACTGCAATGTTTAAACGCAAGGCTTGTTGTGAAGCCAAAAAATATTCACACATAAGAAGCTTTGAAACTGGTGTCTTTAAAAGAAGAGTAAAAACAAAGATTGTGGCAAAAAAACTGGGGTCAGTGCTCTTGGTGCCTTTTCTATAATTGTACCTGTTTTTAATTACTTCTTTTCACTGCCAGCATTGAATTACAGTAGATGTGCTATAGCTCATTATCAGAATTCTCTTGTACATTTCTGAACTGCTGCTTTATGACCTGATTCAATTTTAAAAAAGGGAAAAAGGCAAAATGAATGGCCTGGCGCTCGCACTGTGCCTGTGGGCAGCCTCGTAGCCTCGATTTACTGTCTGCAATTGGAACCTTAACCATTAAATTTTCCTCTCACGCCAAAACAGAACAGGAGACGCTGAAGAATCTCCTTTGGAATGAATTGGAAATGCTCTGTATTAGTACTGGAAGAACTCTTTGACATTTTGAAACTGAAATATTGCACCCATTAACCAATACGTGACAACATAGAATTGATCTGTTCCTAACAAGAGTAGTGACCTCAGTGGAAATGTTTTAACTCCTAGTCTTTACAGAAAATGATTCAGTAATATACAGAGCTATTTCAAATTACTCTTCCAGATCCATGGGCCTGGTGGTGTATCTACTAATCTAGATCCTGCTTCAGCCAAACGTTTAAGCCTGTACTGGCTGTCGAACATGCAGGCAGTTCTGCAGCACAGCTCCAGAACTCCTGGCATGCTTGAAGCCAGGGACAGCTCCCAAGTGCTTTGTTGTGTCGGGCCGTAACCCTTCAGTGTGTCACTGGGCAGGGAGAAGGACTCCCCCGCAGTGAAGTGATTCTTCGAACCCTCTTCTTGGTTGTGGAACTTAACATTTTCACCTAAGATAAGTAAGTGCAGCTTCCTAGGAAAATTCAAATTCCCAAGTGCCAGGAGCCAGGTCTTCTGTCTTCTGATAATAGAATCGCTCCTTTGTGAAACACATTCGACAGCAGTAATACTGTGTGAAAGAAATACAGAATATAACATGAACCCCCTCTCTGGTTGCACGCTTATGGCAGTTCCACACAATAGCTGGTGCCCAATGGGGGGTCCCCAAGACTTGCATGTAAAACTAGTATAGATGTCTTCTCTTTTGTAAGTTTTATTTTTGTAACTGTGCATGTAAAGCATCACTGAATCAATGGATCTGTTGAAGAACTCAGCTGCTGGAACCATGCAAAATGTTTTGAATTGCCCTTAAAATATGGAAAATGTTTTCTGAATGCTTTATATTCTTTCTGCTGTAAATTAAAAAAGAAAATTTCCCCATACAAAGTGCGTGCCTTCTTCTAAACACGTCTCTTCCATCCTACTCTGAGAGCACTGTAGTCCTTTAGTCACTGTAAGGAACCATGAAAAAAGTGTTTCTTCTCTACATGACCTGCTTGTAAGTATATTGCATCTGACTTCTTACGTGACAGACCACAGCCTGCCGTGAGCAGGTGCAGACCCCAGAGCTTTTCTGAGATCAAATTATTTGCAGTTCCTCTTCAGTGGACAATCACTTTCAGGGCTTTTCATGAGAAACCATATACACATGGTAGCAAAATGCTAAATCCTCCAGTGTACACAGAGCAGAATCAAATCGTAGCAGAATTCAAGAAGGCTGCTGATGCAGAAACCTGAGAGGTCACACTTAATAATACAAATAACTGAGACACAATCACTATTGCACTGATCAAATATGTAACTCACTTGAACTGGTCCTCAGAATGAAACTTGTACCAGACCACAAAGTCAGCCTAGCAGGCAAAACCAGGTTTAATAAATAAATCATCTGGTTCGTGAGAGACTATGTTAGTACCATTATGAGTAAGTTCTTCCAAAACACAGGACCACAACAGAAGATGAGATTTCATAAGAGAGTTCCTTCTTGACTACAGAAGTTTAATCATGTTTCTCTTCAAATCGGCATTTAACTCCCCAAATTGCTCTCAGATACTGCCCCATTTTTCCATTTTACATGCTTGTTAATTGCTCGGTTCTTCTTTACCATCCTGGTGGGTTGACCGTGTCCTGAAAGCAGACACCCACGAGCTGTGTGCTCATTCCCCCACCTCCTCCCTTATTCCCAGGGGCATGGGGGGAGAGAAATGGAAGACCAAACATGGGGGGCGGGGGGGAAATGCCTAGGATGAGAAAAAGTTTAACAAGTGCAGGAAAAAAAGAAAAGATAAACCAGAAGGCGTGGTGCAAAGGCAGTCAGTGCCTCCCTCCCGCCCGGCCACCCCACCAGAGCCTCGCGGCGTTCACTGGCGGAAGAGCCCCGGGGCTCCCATGGGAGCACCGCCAGCAGCGGCCGAACACCGGCGAGTTACCGGCACTGCTGCTGTCACCGATGCACCGACAGCCCCGTCGGGTGCGGGGCGAGCGTCGGCTCCAGCCCCGCCAGGACGCAGGGGAGCGACCCGGGGGTGCCGCCAGGAGGCCCCGGCAGGCAGGACAGGGGGACAAACCCCAGGGCTGCCCTTGGGCGCTGCACGGAACGAGTGACAACACCACGAAGTGCACGTGTGCGTGGCTGTGTGTCTGTGTGTCTGTCCGTGTATCCGTGCCCCCATGTCCGTGTCCCTCTGTCCATCCCCGTTCCCGTTCCCGTTCCCGACACCGCCCGGGGCCGGCTCGCGGCGGGGCAGGGCCGGGACTGCGCCCCCCAGCGGCCGCACACGGACAGCGCCCCGCGGGGGCGTGGTCCCGGCCTGGCCCCGCCTCC
>WBMZ01010681.1:0-92733 GCA_013400975.1 Atrichornis clamosus | reverse complement strand
TGGCAGATATCTTCTTTTCAAACTAAGACACTTATGTACACTTATGTACTCTGATCCTTGAAGAACTGGACTAAATTGCAATTTTAGAAGAGATACAGTAATGCAATGAAAGAGGGAGACTATGATAAAAATAAGATCATAAATTCAGATGTTGCATATATCATACCACTTTACTATTTTATTTTGTTTTCTTTCTTGTAAGAGCTGACGTGTTCCCTCTTCTTCCATTGAAATGGTTGGATTTTTGTGGGAGAAAGGATGAGACAAAACAAATGAAAATTGGAAGAAAAAAGATAGTAAACATTGGTTATTTGCTTGTGGTAGACACACAAGGAGGATGTTAAAAAGATGGCTTGTGAATACAAGTATTTTGTTGGGTTTTGGCTCAAATATTTTGGCTGCTGACTGTTGGAAGACAGTATTCTGCTGCCACTCAGATGGGTCTGCCAATACTAAGGGTCTTGCTGATGAGCTGGAACAAGGCGATATTGGTTTGTCTGCCACATGCTGGCTTCTCTTCTTCATGATTTTCAAATTCTCTCTTATTTGGCCCTGACATTATATGTAAGTCTAATGAACTTCCATCCAGATCTCTACAGAATGTGAGCAGGTCTGACAGCTTTATACTGCTTATGTGGATAAAAAAGTACTAAACACAAAGACAAATTGAAATATTATGAGCATAAACACAGAGTTTGCCAGCTGACTGACGAGGGGAACTAGTCATGGTTGAGAATTATAATTTAAAACCAGGAACAGGAAACAAAAGGCTTTTGGAGAAAAGTGTGCAGGAAAATCCTGTATAAAATTAAGTTTTACCTTTAGACATGCCAAGAAACTAATTAAAATAGAAATTTCAGGCCAACAGCAAAATCAGTCTGAAAAAAAAAGTGAGAAAATAAGATTACTGTTGAATAGTATATGTCAGAGGCCAATACCTGGATTGAATATTGGTTCTAACAAAAGATGGATCTATTTTTCATTTCATAACTCTCCTAATGTTGCTTAATAAAACTCCTGTATAGAATGAAATTAAGTTACACCAGTTGGATTTTATTTAAAAAAAAAAAATTCTTTGGCATTTCATTATATTTTTAAAGAATTTATAAGCAAATATGAATTGGCATTTATAGACAGATAAAAGATGTAATTGTTTAGAATTTATTGGTAATTTTTGTAGTACATTCCATATTCTAGTAGGAAAGAATTCTTCTGAGCTGTTAAAAAAAAAAAAGTATAGTTGTATGAATAAGTATTTTCCACGTAATGTTCACTCTTGAATTCTAACTTTATAGTAGAAATGTTCTGGGCTGCATCGGCAATGACCAGATTTGATAAGAATATTCTCTTGAATCAAAGGACTTTTGATGTTCCTGGTGTTTTTTTAACATTTCCATTTATCTTCTCCTCCAAAAGTAGAAATAAGAAAGTGTCATGAAAAAGGCTGTGCTCAAAAGTTTTCATTTTCTAGCCCCAAGAACGAGTAACTGACCTTTTTTACTATCTGGAAATAACAGAATTTCAATATCTTCTTTTACTAAAGATTTTTGCCATGCACACTTTCAGTAAATCAGCTTTGAGTGAAATTTCATCATCCCACACTCTGTCTCCCACAGAAATTATTTTGGGTGTACTACATTCCATAACAGCAATGTTGGGAGAGGCTGACCCTCAAGCCCTGGGTAAAGGCACACAGCTGAGAGGTGAAATATAGATTTCAAGTTCCTGCTCTGCCTTTTCCCAGATAGAAACTAGACCCACTCTTTCCCACATCTCATAGAAATATCTTACCCATAGAAATATCAACTATACTGGATGTAGTTTGCTCTCAAAATATCATTAGATGCGTTTTAATGATACACCCTTTTTCTAGTGAGAAACAATTATTAGAGATGTTTTATAAAGAGAGCTTTATGTGAAGAAGACTTCTACCCCCTTGCTCAACTGTTGTCCTGCTGATAGCATCAACATTATGCTTCTGCTGAATAGAGGGTAGATTATTTTGTTTCACCTGTCATAAAATACAAACCATCCTCCTGCTTTCTTTAGCACCGGTTATGTGGGGCGAGGAAGGGCAGGACTTGGCTCCTTTAAACTGCAAATACATAAATTGCATGAAATCCAGACATTTGTTCATCATTCATCTCCCTACTCCACCCTGCCCCCCTTGCTGTTGAACACCTGGCTATCCCAGTTTGCAGTGCAGTAGTGCTGGGTCGCAGCAGCAGCCTCCATGCAGCCCTTCAAAGTGCTGTGCAGAGACAATTCTTTGCCAGCATTGCTGTCCACTTGTTGGTTCTACTTGTTCCCTGCCAGAGAGTTTAAAAAGTGAGCTACCTTCCTTGCCATCTGATACCATGGCAACAACTCCTCTGCTTTCTACCACTAAGCATCTGTTAGTGTTTTCATTGTAAACCTGTGTTTTGAAGAGTTTAGGGATTGGCATAAATTGTTGTTTCTCTTTCAATTTCTTCCCCTGGATTGTATCAGAAAAATAAAATATCTGTATCCTTCTCTTTTCAGCTGCATTAAAAAAATAGCAAAGTCCTTCAACATTCAATGCAAAACAAAGCAAAAACAATAAAAATTATTAGAGGTTGCCATGGAAGTCTGGATGACACTTCAGCTCCAGTTCCTACCCTTCTGATATCTCAAGAAGGGAAAATTAAGTACGTGGGTGATTTAGTGACAGGATACAGCAGCTCAGCTGCTGACCTCATTCCTGCTTTTATCTGATGCTGTGGTAGCAGATAAAAATTGCCTCTCTGAAATGTAGAAAGCCGTGCACACTGGCAAATGAGAGAGGTAATCAAAGTAACAGGTGACAGACTAAGAGGGAAGTGGGAAATGAATGAAGGAGAAGAAGGTATCACGTGTTAGGTACAAAGGTAGCAAGGAGGAGAGCTGAATCAGAAGGAAGAGGTTATAGATGAGGATGGTTACCAGAAAGAAGGAAGAAAGGGTATTGTCAGCACTGACAGATAATTGTGCTAAAAGAGGATCATGGAATATGTTACCAGAATTTCATTATTGACCATGACAGTCTGATGTTTTCCTTAGGAACACAAGCTAGAGGCAAGGAACGGCATTTTGGATTCAATGAAAAGAAGTCAGGATTAGTAAAGTAGCTGTTATCATTATTGAAATGAGGCTATTCTTATTCTTTGCTTCACATTGCAATCTCTAGAAAAGAAAGGTGAGTATGAGGATAAGAAATTTTAGAAAGGACACTGTGAGGGGCATACTATCCTAATAGGTACATCAAAGAGATTTTCACTGTTGACTTGAACAGAATAAGGAGTAGGAAAACAATAAGCACCTTTGAAAATCAAGTTAGTCTAATAAACTGAAGGATTTTATGCCTGAGATCATATGGAATGGCTTCTCCGGTAGTTTCTAGATGTCAATACTTCTCATTTCTACCACACAGAATAAAGAGACTCCAACCTTGTTTATTAGCCTGTGAAAAAATCTTTGATTGAGAAAATGCAGGATGTCCAACCCAATTGAGACACACTATCTCCCTCTTTATTCTGCTTTTAGGACTTGGGCCAAAACTGGCATTTATTCAAGATCAATGTCTCACATCTTCCAGGGATATCTGGTCCCTTTAGTCACATATTAACTCAGTTCCATCACTGTCAATCAAGATCTCCAATTGTAGCATAGCAAGTATCAAGATAATTGTGTATATTCATGATAAAACAGCTTTGTGGTGATAAGAACAAGGCTGTCAGAAGTCTCACATCTTGCCCTAGGGGCACACCAAGACCAGAACAGCAGAAATGGTCATGGGGTTCTGCTTTAACTGTGTCAAAAAAGATGGTTCAACAAGGAAAATACCTAACAAGATTGTTCAGCAAGACAAATAAAAATACATAAATACCTGAAGAGAGATGCAAACAAGATGGACCTGAAGGGAGGTGGAAAGAAGCTGGAGACAGGCTTTTTTCATGGTACCCAGTGACAGGAAAGATGCAATGGGCACAATCTGAAATATAGGAGACTGCCTCTGAAAGTGAGAAAACACTTTTTTACTGTGAAGGTGATGAAGCAGTGACATAAGTTGTCCAGGGACATTGCAGAGTCCCCCAGGTTGAAGATATTCAAAAGCCAGCTGAACATGGTGCTGCTCAACCTGCTCTGAGTGCCCCAGCTTGGATAGGTTTTGAACAAGATGACTTCCAGAAGTTCCTTTCTGTGGATGTTACAGGCCTGGGTGCAAAGAGATTTCAGTTTCCTGACAAGTGGCTGTGAGAAAGCAAGGCTTTCTCAAGGACGCTGCAGGAGAACAATCTAAAAGTATTGTAAACTATGGTCTTGTTATGAGACCAAAGAAGAAAACATGAGGTAAGAGTTACTGGGTCCAACCAATCACTTCTGGAGGGTGGCTGGTCAGTGAATCAATGACCTTATGTTAGTCCAGCGTGCTAAGGTATATAAGCACCTTTGTAAATACAATAAAGAGGTCGGTTTGCATCTACATAAGGCCGTCCGTGTCGTTGGTGTCCGGGCCCGCTAGCGACACCTTTCAACCTCAACCGTTCTGTGATTACATGATTCTGTGACAAAATAATGTGTTGTTTTTGGTTAGCTTTGAAAAGTAGCCTAAAATTCTTATGGCAAGATGTTCAGTAGTCCTAAATGGAGAGCAATTTGAAAAATCCCTAAACACTGTCTAGTTTCACAATAATGCTAAAGATACCAGAAACCAGCCTAAACTGTAAACAAAAGAAGCATCTCCATCTTCAGGCACTTGTTCCCATCTTTGAACCTTCTCTCCCTTGGGTCACCACAAAGCATTCATGCAGCTATGCAGTCAGGAAGTGCTTGGAAATACTTTTTAAAAAACTATTCTTTTGGCAGCAGCAGCTTCCAATGCAAAAATAGAGTTCTGAAAAAGTTTAGGGCAGGATTATGGGTAGAAAAAGATCTTTCTACTTTCAGTGTGAAGTCATTTCTAAGTCATTCCTCAATTACCTTCAGGAGTTCGGATCAGCTTACAAATCAGTACCTGCAGGCAGCGCTCCATTGTAGCTGTTAATTCATGCTTTCACATCTGTTACATTAGCATGCCAAAAGAACTTACAACCTCCTTGAAATTTCCTTCAGCATAGTTTGAGCATAATTGAATATTAAGAGATCAAAATTTAATTTTTGTATTTTCTTAACCAAATCTATTCAAATATGCCCTATGCAATAGCCCCCTTGGAGTATAAGGTGGAGAACAAGGTCAGAACTTTTACAACCAAACATTTCTGAGTGACATATAAACAAAGAAAGGTTGGAACCTTTTCTTTCTTTAAAAACATGAAAAGCCCAAATGTTTCTAAGCAATTTAACATCCACTGGGCCATGCTGCCACCTGTCAGTCTGGTAACCCCTTCTTAGATTTTTAAGGACAGCTAAAGAATAGTTGAGTTGAAAATATCCTTCATCTAACTATTTTTCATTCTAATTAAAAACACGTAGTCTAAACTTTGTCAAAGAGGAAAAAAGAAACCCTTAGAATAAGGGCCTGAAGAGGCAGTAAGGCTGCCTGTACTGTCTAGGTGCACATTTATAAGAGCTTTCATTATGTGGGGATCAAATCTTTTCGTTAAATATTCTCATTTAAAACCAATTTGCATAAATAAGGGCTCATTTCTCAAAGACTGCACTCATTCAAAGAAAATTAGATTTCACTTGGAAACACACACAACTCCAAATTTCTCATCATGTTCTCAGGCTGTGCAAAACAGAATCATTTCCAAATGTGTCCTATAGCAGTTCTCAACTATTTTTTCCCATTCTCAGTCAATCCAACAAAGCTGTTGTACACCAGGGCCTCTCTGAGCACACCAGTAGGTGCTTCCACTTCCTGGTCAAAGCAAGATCTTGTCAGGCACCTACTCCTGCTTTGCTTTGTTTTCCAAACCAAGGATGCACTTGTGCTGTCCAGAGGGAAACGGTGAAATGCTTTAGTGAGGTCCCTCATGATGAAGCAATCTGGATTTCCAGTCATTCTGAAATGCATTCTCCACCTCAGTGTGTACAGAGGCAGTGTGAAGGAAAGTCTACATAACCACCCAGTTTGAAACAGTACTTTTGGAGATGGAAGGACTGAGTCCCCCTGTTTCCTTTTCACTTTCATACATCAGCTTCTGCCCAAACTTCCCAAATTATGTATTGGAAGCTGTTCTGTTCACCTTCTTAAACTTTCCTGATTGCTCTCCCAGCTACTTAAGTCTGCCCAGGGCCATCAATGAAATCTCTGCCTGTTGTTTTTGGCGTCAGGGGAAAGTAATAAGTAAATGGTTTGCAAGAATTTATTGCTTACTTGTACTTGTTCCATTCAGGGCTTTTTTAAGTCTCTAAAGCTTGCCGTCTCTCCTTAGCAGGAGCCAGGTTCTGTCATTGACTCTTTCCTTAGCAGTCTCCTCCAGGCTTAGTAATGGCCATTACAGTTAGGGTAACTCACAGGCACTCCCTGAGTGGGGCAAGGGGCTGAGCTGGCATTTTTGCATCTGACCACAATGTTAACATGGATTACAACTCTATGAAAGAGACCTGAGGAAGTCATAGATTTCCTAGCTGCAACTGCTACAGCATTCAACAAGGAGCCCCATAACCAAATCAGTTTTATTGGCACCATTTGGAGCACCACTGAAAGATTTAACTTTTTAACACTTCTGAATGGCTTTAGTTGCACTGGATGAATTTTTCAGGAGTAGGCATCAGCTTCAGACTGATTTCTGGTTGGTTTTATTGTTTGTTTTGCTTTTGAGCTGAAACAGTTCAGCTACTGCTGCAAACATACAAATGAAACATCACATTTTGATCAATTTTTTAAATGAGTGGTTGTAAGCATTTATTTTGAAGAACTCTAGGACTTCTGTGATTTGAAAGGCTTCATGTTTGGCAAGGAATTCATTGCAGAAAAAATCGCCCAGATTTGGATGGTTTACAAGCCTGCAGATTAATATTCGTTTAAGTACTTACAAAAGGACCAAGTTTTGGCAGCTGATTTCTGTGAAGGCTTCACTTTCATGGCACATCCTCTGTCCTTCCCTGCCTCCTACATGCCACTTTTATAATGACTAAGCTATCTATGTAATGACTATACCAACTCTGTAATGGCCATAAATGTATACAGGTGGTATGCAAGTGCTAAGATTTTTTCTTAAACTGCTATCTAGTTTGGAAAATTGTTATCAAACTCTGAAACTGTGAGCGGATAAATTTTTTCTTATGTTGGCATAACTCCTCCCTGCTAACATATCTATTTTTTTCAGTATGTTGGGAAAGTTCTAACAAAATTATCTCCTAACATTGATTTCCATTTCATGTTTTGACATAGCTTAAAATGCACGATATGTAACATATCAAAAGGGCTGAATAGCTGATTGATTGGGTGATGGAATTTGCTTGTTTGTTTAAATTTAAACATACAACATAGCCCAGCCTTGTGAAATTAGGTGACAAAAGTTCATAGGTTCAGTTATGTTTCTCATTGAGCAGGAAATTCATATTAGCAGAAATACGGGAACTCTACCATCTATTCATTTACTTTTTATACTATGATTAAAATATATTCATAAGAAACCAGCAAATAAAAACAATATTTATATCAGCTATGCAATCAACCACAGTTACAGTCCTCCTAAACAATTTGTTTTCCACTTCATGAGATAATCAAAGTATTCAATAATGACAGTAAAATTACTTCCTTATCTATCTCACATGACATATTTGCAATACATGTTATAAACTTACATCTGATTTAAAATATTTTAGTTGCAGTGACTTTCACTGAATGCAATTCTTGCCATGCTTTTCCTTAACTAATTTGCTTGCTTCAGTTTACTAACTGAATAATTGTCAGAGTATAATTAACACAGATGTCGCATGAGCCTAGTTTTCAGGTTCAGGTTAAATTTATACTACTGCATATGGAAGTGTCTAATTAGATTGCCATCTGAAATGGTGAAGGAATTACTATATTTTGAGTAAAATCTTTTTCACACACTTCTATCTTATTCAGTGGTACTATAATGTTTTCATTAGTTGACAGTTTCTAAAATAAGGCTTTTGTATTGAGCACGTCAGTTTACACACATCGGTTTTGACTGAGGTAGACATATTTGTAAATTTGACACTAATTTCCCCAGTTATTTCAAGACATTCTGAATTCTGTAAGTTTTATACTGTGTCAGTAATAACCGAGAACCTAAATAATCCAACTCTCTGAAGTTCTGAAATCCAAATTTATTTCTTACTCTAGAGATTTAATTTCCAGCATTTCACTTTTCAGTTACTACTTTCTCTTCTAGTGATACTTGCAGGCCTGGAAGTACTGAAACCTAGGATTCAAAGGATTTTGCAACAAAATTGAGTTGTTTGTTAGCAGTAATCTCTGAAAGCTTTATGCGGCTGTGTACTACGGTCTAAAACAAGACGTGTACCAAGTGTGACTTTGATACTTCATTTCAGATCAGTTATGAAGAATTAGGTATGGTTCTAGTGATAACATTCACTTTATTGTGACATTTTACATTGATGCCAAGAAAGTGGATCATGTGGAATAGGGAATATAAAACAGTGGCAAAGTCAGTTAGCTCACTGCTATAAGAAAAATATAATTGTGCATATCTTTCACAAGAAATGACTTCAAACAGTGAGAATGAAAGTCATCCTGATAAGTTTTGGCACAGAATATTAATGAAAGAAAATGCATTTATCCTAGTAGAAAATAAAAAGTTAGTGGGTCAGGGCAATTACTAATGCTTGTGCTTAATATTGGTTGATAATGCACTCCTTCCCTCTTCGTGCCTTTTTCATTACTGAGTGATTCCAATAAATGATTAAAGTGCTGATTATATTCTGTAATCCAAATTACTGAATGTGAGCTAAAGAGGCATTCACAGATCTAGCCTACCAAGCAAAGTTTTAATTCTAAGTTGCCACTTCAAATTTATAAGCAGAGATATTATGTTGCTCACATTAATTCTGATTTATAATCTGATATAATAATCACAAAAATTGATTGTTTCATAAACTTTTTAATTGAAGAAAAACTCCACCATATGTTCTTGAGAACAACTGACATTGCAATTACACCAATGTTGCAATTGAGTCTTCAAGCTGTGTTGTCTTTCCTTGCCAACAGTTCCCTACAGAATAACAAATATCAGGTACTTTTACTCAACTAAAATGCACATTGAAATAATAACACTGTTTTAATTGAGATTCCAAGCTAAATAATCTATCTCTCTATCGCAGTTCTTCAGTAAGTGAATAGCTGGTCTCGCACATTTATGGAAAGGAGATCCTTCATATGTGACTAGGGAAATAGCAGAGCAGCTAATGTCTTACATCCAAACAAATGTATGACAAGACAGAACTCCCCTACACTGTCTCAGTACTCAAACCCATCCTTTTAAAGCCCACAATAACTTTACTACCTAGTGAATTCCATGTATGAAAATCTATCACTACCCAAAAACAGTGGAAAGGGAATATTTCCTTTATTATTTATGATGAATGGGTTTTAAATGCAACCATACCTCAGAAATTTAGATTCTCTTTTAAAACAAACATACAAGGCAATTTATTGAACAAGTGGGCATGTGTTTTACTAAAACTTCCTGTCCCAATATGCTTGTTTTATCCCTTTCAGTATGTTTCACAGTAGTTCTGGATGATTCTTTTGCAATACTTTGATTACTCTCACTTATTGGTATAGTAATGTTTCTTTACTTACTGAGAATGAGCCTTTTAAAAGCAGAATAAATGGGAGGTTTGTTTGTTTTCTTTACTTAAAGAACAATATGTTTAAGAAAGGCTTTATGGCCTCTTAGATCAGGTACACTATCTGGATCTATCTTTTGAAATTTCCTGTCCAGAGCCCTCAGTATATCTCAGGACACCATAGTCGTGAAAGTAAATGTTGCTTAAAGCTTTGTACAAGTAATCTCTGTGTACATGGTGTTGAGTCAAAGAAATTGGGCACTTTTGTTCCAATTTTCTTTTGTTAAATTTTTAAACCTCTAGGAAGAAAACCTGAAAAAACGATTGTAATTTAACTATTCTTCTCAGCTGGGCTTGTTTGGGACCGAAACATCTCCTTTTTAGTAGCTCAAGGTACTTATGACACTACACTATTATTCTGTGGTCAGGTACTCTTCTTGAGAATAAATGAAACGTGAAAGAGAGGTAGGAACATTTATCATTGCTGTCCATAAAAACCACCAATATACAACTTATTTGTGCTCTTACTGACTTCAAAAGAGTATCTATAACAGGTAATGGACATCTGTTAAACTTTTCCCAAAGTAATGAAAGACTTCTCTTGAAATTCTTCAAAACAAAGGCAGTCAAAATTTCAAAATTTTGGATTTCTGGAAATGTTGCCTGGCACCCTCTGTGTGTGCTTAGCACCTGCATTTCTGCCTCCATGCCACTGGTTGCATCCAGTTTTATTGACTTCCTCCCACTTGCCGAGGTGTTACAATTCTCCCGTTTTGTAAGGAGCTGTTATAGTGCAGCAATGGAAATGGGAAGGAAGTGTCTATTACGCCTGTGATATTTTTTTGCCTTGATACCAATTAATTAGATAGAACCATGGAGTGAAGAAGAAATGTTTAGAACTAAAGATATCAAAATGATCTCGTCAGTGGAAAGTTGGATCTTTTAGTTAATGGTTTCTAACTTACACTGTAGCAGATGGATGGTGTTGAAGGTCACAATTACTGTATAAGGCCAACTTGTCTGCAGAGTTTGAACTCCATGTAGATAACTGTCTCATTGATAGAGAATGCTTGTAGTGAAAACCTTTTGTTCTTCTTTTGAATCTCTATTTCATGTTGGTAAATTGCCACTCTGTGATGAAACAAAGTCAGATTTCAGGCTACCCTCTATTTCGTTCTTCATATTGATTCTGGAGCTATCTAATTAGACTGAAGAATTTTGGAGACATCAAAGAAGCAAAAGAGTTTTGTTACTTGCTGAATTGTGAAAGACCTGAACTGAGAATTTTTTAGACATCCAGTCTGATAGAAATAAAAATGGAATACAATTCCATATATAACTAATAAATGAGAAACATTTTCTTTCAAGGCAAGAAAAAAACAGGTCAATTAACTTTTAAAATAGAACAAGCTAAAATTTTCAGAAATGTACAATTCACTAAAGCGACAAGAGCATAATTTGCTAAAAATCAGTGAAATCAGTGCCTGCTGCAGAGTGTCCCTTTAACACAAATTGTGAGTGTATGTTTTCACAGAATCATCAACTGAAAACAACTGCTGTTTCATGATCTTTCCAAAAACTAAATTGCAAGGTAGAATACTCAATATTCAGCAATACGTATATTGTGGGATAAAAGCACATGTATATATATCCCATAGCACTTAACCAAAAAATACACAGATAATCTTCCTTGGTGCTAATTTGTGTAGCTATAGCCCATCATTCATGAGAGAGACTACTGAATCAAAACAGGAGACAAATCCAAAAACCAAAGCTAAAACCAACCCCAACTAAAAACAAAGAAAAAAACAATCCTCTTAAAACCCTTTAAATTGAAAATTCAGCACTGAATGAAATGGGTAATGCTTTGTAGAGTTAGTGACTTGGAAGTGACGTTAAATTGGTACTGGGAGCATCAAGAAAATGAGTTATAGAATTTTATCCTCTGGTCTTTCAAGTCTAACTTGGACTATGAAGGTGACTGAAAATATTTTTATCTGATGGATACTTATCAATTTTATTTTTTTTAATGAACTGAGTTCATTTTTCAGTAAATACCTATGTATATAATGGTCCATATCCCATTACAGAACTTGAGATTAAATTGCTTCTTGAGTATTCATGTCCTTTTATTACCTCCTCTCTAGATCTGGTTATTTCTTTTAAGTTAACTTCTTCCTTGAAGTCTCAAAAACTCTAGAGACAAAATAGTTAATTCTAAATCCCTTTCAACAAAGTAAGTGCAATCAGCTGAAAAGTAGACTTTGGGAACAATTGAAAATACACAGAGAGTGCTGCAGCTGAACCCTCACCTACAAACATTTGAAAACAACAAAAAAAATCTGCTAAGACTGCTGCACGCTTTTTTGATTGAACACAGGCACTTAAAAAGACTGAGGCTTGATTCTCTGAAAAATCCTTTTATTTCCTAGGCACTGGCATTGAGCAAGGCAAGGCAGTATCAAACAAGCTCATTTTCTTCAACAATCTGTTAGTTTGTATTGCTTTGCTAAATTTTTTGCGTTAGTGTCATAGATTTGCAGATGTCACCAAGTTGCAGTGAGTCGGTGAATGTGGCACAGCGAGGAATGGTTCTCAGCCACTTGTTTCACGTCTTGAATGTATGGAAGAGAGAGAGATGAACATGTAGGTTTAAGAAGCAGGAACTGCCCGTATAAACATATACACATCTTTAAGAGACCAACGGTAAGGAGAGAAACATACTCTAGTGGCTATAAAACATGATGCGTCACCATCAGATTCAATGTGACCTATGTTAGTATGTAGCACCCAATCCCCTGTGAGATGTTTTATGCCTTATATGTTCAGATTCAGAACTACCTGTCAATCATGTTTTCCTCCTTTGTTTTCTGCACTCTCTGTGTCCTCTGCAAGCCTTGTTTGAGCAGCCTGCAGTTTTCTTCTTGGCTTCCTCCCACGTGTCTCGCAACACTGCAGAAATGGCCTCCCTTCTTCTTCTCTGCACACCAGCTCAGGTTACTCACGGATTTAACCCTGAGTGGGCCACCATGGCTCATCCAGGGTCCTGCTTAGACTAACACTGTGTCTGCCTTAAAGATTCCTTTCTTTCACCATAGTTTTTTGCTGTTATATCATCATTAGCAGTGTCAACCATGTTCTGCTAAAAACTGCTTCAATTTTTCATCATATGATCCAATTAAGCAACTAATAACGGTACAGTAAAAAAAAAAGTCAATTTTATTCATGTGAAATGCAGTTTAACTTTTAATTTTTATCTTCCACATTAGTGAAGTTTTTTTTCACTTCTGTGCGACTAGCTGATCCATGGGATATTTTAAGCATAACGTGTACCAGAGTTTGAATTTATCATCAGTTTTAGGGTACACATGGTGACATTTTAAGAAAAGAAGCATAACTCATCTGTACAATTTGTGTAACTGCAGTGCAGGCATTTTCTAAAGATTAGTGAAAATAACCAATGATGTGTAACTATTTAAGGAGCAAATATTAGGAGCAGATACTGGGTTTATGTTTTTAACAGTGATAGACAGCTTGTAAGTTCAATCAGAAAAAAATATAGGCTTAAGTTGGCATCTGCTCTTTAACTACAAGAACTTCATTCGAATACTTTGTTCACAAAACACAAAAAAACTGTTTGCTGCAACAGAACCCAGACGAACACTGGGGGTGGCAAAACTTTTATACATATCTATGCTAATGAAATATGTCACATATTTGTGGTGATTGTGAAATCACAAATAAGTTTTTAAAAAGTGAACTTTCTCATTGTGAATAATGGACATAAAAAATAGATTTCAGCGTGGGATCAGGGACATATTTCCCTGATTGTGTGAGACCACAGTATGCACTAGATTTTTATTCAAAGATTTGTGTGAACATACAGGTCTGTCAGCCAGAGGATAACTGAGGCAGGTCCATCATCCAGGCAGCCAGGGAGTGACAGGAACCACAGCCCATTCTATAAAGTACTTCTGTCCCACTGTGTACAAAGAACCATAAGAGGGACCTTTATGTTTCATGGCATCCAACCTCTACATGTTGTGGAATTAGTAAAATCTGGTGTGTTGGGTGCCAGATGCAGTTTTGCAAATTGTTTCTAAGCCTTTTCTCCTGGAAAATTCTGGTGGTTGATACTTATGGCTGTCAGGCAGTAAATTCCACAATTACCTACATAATTATAGGAACACATTTTGTCAGGTGCTTTTGATAAAATGAGCTATAAAATGAGCCACGTAATCAATGTATGGATCTAACATATTCACATATGGGCTTTGTGAGGAAAAGAAAAAACCCCACCAAAATATTATATCTTTATATTTGTTACAGAGAGGCTTCTGTATAATCAAAATCCTAATGCAGGAACAGAACTCTACTGGAATGGTCTCTGCGTTGCTTTAGTGCTGCTGGGAGTGCAAGGGACAATATATTCGGGAGTTTTGGTTCTCTGTCATGCAGGTCAAGATCCGGAATCCTATATCCTGGCAAGGAAAATCAGTCAAGGCATATAAATGTCAGGTAGCTGCTCAGAAGCCTGCAAGCATTGGCCTGGGATGAGCGAGAACCATGTGCTACCAAGTAGAACAGAGAGTGAGTAGAATTTAATACAACACAGCCATTCAGAAAGGTTGGAGTTCCCTACTTCCAGCTCTACTACCATGAGCTGCCCCTCAAATAAGAGAAATCTCTTTAAAATGAGTACTACTGTAGTCATGGAATTTTTCTAATTGTTTTTCTATTTACAGTTTAACCTCTATCTATTTCCTTTTTTTTTCCTCCCCCACTACCCACGCCTCCCCTCCCCCCCCCCCGGATTCAGAGCAAATATCAAGAATTATTGAATAAACTATTTCTTATTTTAGCATATTTTATGCAAGCTGGAGCCTAAGGGGTATGACAGAGTTAAAAAGTCAGTAACAGCAGTGAGAAAGAGAAAAATTATGTAGTAATAGACGAGGAAGAAAGGATAGAGATTTGAACAGAGGCAGAGGGGCAATGAAGCAGTGAGATATAAGAAAGCTGTTCCAGATGGTAGAAGCAGCAGTTGGGAAGGCCCTGGCACCAACAGTGGCAAGATTGCAGGCAGGGACAGTGAAGAACCAGGCGCTCTGCAGAGACAGGAGGGAGAGAGAAATACAAAGTCAGGGAAGCAGTCTGGCTCAAATGCATGGAAAATTATAAAAGCCAAGCTGATGATACTCTGTCACCAAACCTTGTGCAGCTGACATACACCTCTGCATGAGGTATGAAATGTATGGAATGGTGGCTGGAAGGTAGTAATCATTCACCACTATGGCAAGCACCCTGCACTGGTCAGTAGATGATGAGCAGGGCAGCATTCATTCAAACCTGAGAGATGCAGTTAGAGAAGGTCATTGAGGAGGGATCTGTTCCTTATGTGTGTGAGTGGAATGGAACAAAATATCTAGATTCAACTAAGCAGTTTACTAAGATTTTTGAAGACAGTAATTACCTTTTCAAGGAATCAGCTTTGAAATTTGCTCTCGTATAAACCACTTCCACAAGAACACCATTGTGTTATACAGGTGATGGGACCATACCCCTCTGGTAAGGTCATTTCCTCTCGGATGCTGTAAAAACACCATGCCTTGACTTTAAAAGAAAGCCTTTTCTCTTGTTTTTCTATAGCTCAGGCAAGTGTAAAAGGCTTTTCAAATGTGCATGCAAGAAGTTCCCTTATGTGAATTAAACAAGTGGTGTATTGTGCACAAATTATGGAAAAAATCTCTTTGAAATGCCTGCGGAGGATTTTATGACGACAGTTCATTGTCTGCAGCATAGTTTCGCATAGATTAATCTACACTCTCTGACTGGTTCACTCATGGCTCTTGCCAGAATAGAGACCTTTGAAAGGAATCTGGGGTCAAGCTCTGCCAGGGTCTTTGCTCCACCACCACTGACTTAAGCAGCTGTGACTGGCTCTGGGTGCCCACCACATACAAACAGCACCATTATGAGCTATCCCCTCCTAGCTGAAACAAAGAAGCACTGAGTTGTTGTTCAAATGCCAAGAACACAAATGTGGTGAGGTTCTGTCCTGTGCCATAGCCCAGTCAGGCAGATGTCAGGTAGGGATGTGTGCCGAGCAGATGGATCCTTCCTCTCCTGGCAAGGCAGACATGGGACTGAGAGTTAGCCTCAAGTGCTAAAGCCTCAAAGTGTTTAAAATTAACATCAGAATATAGTCAGCACCATACTAGTTGGACCCACTTGCTAATAGATTGCAGCGTCCTCTTTATCTGACAGTGCCTAAAAAAAGATAGTTCAGAGAATGCACTTTGCAGTAAGCAGCTGGAAAATAAGTCACCAACAGGAAAAATTTCTTCCTAAATTCCTTTTCATTTTGGGTATTTTTTTGTGTATCTGAAACTCCTGATTATTTGCAGGAACTGGATCCTACAACACTCCAGATGCTGCAAGCTTTCCTCTTGATTTAAACAAGAGTTGGAGCAAGAGATTAATCTTTTTCATCATATTTTGTGATACTCTTGTTTGCACATCTGTGTAATTATATTGCATAAAATAAGAACACAGAAAACAGAGGGAAGGAAAGTTTGGATGTGTTGATTGTGTACTTAATTACATTTAACTATTAAGAAACTATTTCTTGTAAGGTAGGTTTTTGCATGTGGTATTTATAATGTACCCTTAGGGAGGATTCTAGTCAACCCAGACCCTGGAGAGTGGCTATCACTCAAACAGCAATTCTACATTGTATTATTCTGGTAGTTCATTGAAAACTGTGATAAGAGGCATCCAAAAGTCTGATTTGTGATGTCAGTTCTGGTTTTTACAATAAGAAAGCTCATTAAATTGAGACAACAGTGTCCTGTGCCTATGTATCCTGCATGAATACACAAATATGTTATTAGTGATATACTAAGGAGAGGGGTAAACTGTTATCTGGTGCCTCATAGTTTTCTTTTGGTTTAAGTTACAGTTTAGTATAAGTCTGAGATGTATTTGCACTTAAATATGCATGCAATAGGAAATTTTATAAAATATTAAAACCAAATTGTTGCTTGAAGGTGACTGGATGTAATTCAATTGCCAGATCCTCATGATGGGTTTGGTTATTCATGTCCATAAAAACTGGCTTTACCCATTGATTTCACTAATTCAAAAAGTTCTACCATTCTTCATACAAAAACTGTAGGATAAATGGTGTCAGATTTTCCCTCATCTCCCAGAGAACCAATTAAGCAGCATGGAGCACTACCCAGCACAAGACGTGGCCAGTAATGACTACTGTGCACCATGCATTTCATACTTTCATTTAATTCCCTTTGCCACTGTAATTTAATTAATTTCACTTGGTCTTATTAATCTTCAGATAACATCTTGATATGGACAAGAGTACAGCTTCATCATGTTCACTGGATTTGTTCTAAGTGCCTCTTACTGAACAGTTTTTGTCTTTTCCCTCCCTGGAAGGATACGTGAGCAGAAGATGTTTAGGTATCTGAGTTCACAATTACTAGTTACATCTATCATATTAGCTTGTGAAAAATGCATTCATACTTTTTTAAAATATGATGCTACGTCTAATCTTGTTTTTTTCTCTCATTTTGAAGTTGACTTTGTTGTTACCCGTGGTGCTGTACCACAGACAGTGATTCAGCACCTGGTTGGCTTGAGAGGGTTTGGAGAGCTGTTGCTGTCTAACAGTGCTCTCTACTGATGAAGAGTAGAAAAAACATTTCATTTTTGTGCTTTCTACATGCTTTTAATTTCTTTCAGAAACTGTGAAATTGAACTAAAAGAAGTATTTTAAATATTGTGACAAAGTAACAATTTCAAGCAGATCCAGATAACTTTTTGATTTGTTTTCATTTAATTATATATAACTGGGTTTTTTATATCTTATATCTTATATTTTATATCTTATATAAATAGTCACAGTAATATATGAAAATATTTAGATATTTTCAAGCAGAATCTATTTGGGAAGAACAGAATTCCCACAGGCTGATTTTCCTAAAACCGTGAGGTTTTCCAGGCAACATTTTCCCATAATTTAAAAATTTACTGAAGAGATCAAATATTAGACAATATTCTCACTTCACAGAGAAACGCATCTCAACATACACAAAAAATTACATCTGCCAAAAACTGTGAAAGTGACTGCCTTAATTTTCCAAATCCTTAATGCATTTCAACTATGTGAAGTCTTCAAGATTAGGTACATCATTTACCTTGAAGTAATCTCATTAATCTAATATAAAGTCAAATTGGAAGAACAGTTGCCATAAAATATTATTCTAGCCTTTTATTATATGAAAGGAGCTCGTAAGAAAGTTGGAGAAAGACTTCACTAAGGCCTGTAGTGACAGGAAAAGTAGCGATGGTCTTTGAAACACGTCAGATTTAGACTTGACAAAAGGAAGAAATTCTTTTTTGGTGAAGACGGTGAGATGATGGAATCAGATTGCATGTAGAAGTTATGGATGTCCCATCACTGGAAGAGTTCAAAGTCTGGTTGGATGGGCCTTTGAGCAACATGGCCTAGAGAAAAATCAGTAGATCTAGAGAAAAAGGGGCTAGATGATCTTTATAGGTCCCTTTCAATCCAAATTCTTCTATGATTCTGCAAAAAGGAAGAAAGAGACAGAGGCAAAGAGTGGGACACTCAATGTAAATATATGAAATCACTGTCTTAAGAGTCTAATCATAAAGGAGATACAAGAAACTCCAGGTCCCAGAGGCTGAAATGCCCTGCGCTCAGAGACTTACTGCATCAAGCCCAAACTGGTAACTCTTGCTGGGAGGGAGGGAGGGAGGGACAGAGGGAGGGAGGCAGGGAGGGAGGCAGGGAGGCAAGTGAGACTGCCTGTCCAATGCTCCACAGAGCACTGGAGGTCCTCTGGTTTGGTCTACATTCTCCCTGTTGCATTAAGAGTATGCAGGGCTTCCCTTTCCTGGGGATGTTATTGTTACTGCTTTCTGTTGCTTTTGTTTCAGACAGATAGTGTGTCGCTATTCATTGCGTGTTAAACTCGCTTAGTCATCTACTGAGAGCCTTTAAGCCATCCTCTGTGAGTTTACATGTAAATCAAGTGGCAACAGGAGGCCACAGTAGTAACAACAATAATAATATTCAATCATACTTCTCCAGTTGCTTGACCTTTTAATATCTGATTATGAAACAAGGCAATAACAACCTCATACTCTAACTCGGCTGAAACTGAGTGTGGAGGCAAAAAAACCCCAGCACAAGCCCTGCCTGATTTGCAGTACAGATGCTGTCTGAATGTGTTTTATAAGTACTCCCTTGCATTGATTTTTGTAGTTTTAATTTATTTCTCTATTTAAGTCAATATAGAAAAAGGAATAGCTGGATCATAACCCCTTTCCTTGAGTAAACTACAATCACAACAATACTGAGACTTCTCCTCCCTCCTCTTTTCATTTCTGCCGATGAATTTAGTCTCAAGCACACAAATTCCTTGGTCCATTTGGAATTCGTGTGACATTTTGCATGAAAAACAGTGTGAAATGCTGTTTTCTCTGCTCCTGTGCTATAAATTATTCATCTTTTCGATTTATCAGACAGCTTTTTCATGTAGATAAGAAGTCACCTCTCATTTGCTCCACAGATCACATAGCCTAAACAATAGAAAATGGCTTGAATCCAGCAGAAAAGAAAAGGAGACCTGAGTATCTGTAGTTTGTGTTAGGTTTATTAGAAGAAAATGCTATGGCTCCAAACCTGCTTAACTTTGAATGAAGTTGTTTATGCATGAACTAGGTTATTTGGTGTGCAATAAAAATGCAGGTAGTAAAAAAGCAGGTGACCAGTTTTGAAGGGTAGCAAAGAGAGTTATAGAAATTACTTGGGAGAATACTTATGGTCTGAGTCTTATAAAGGTCTCTAGGAGAAAGTATTTTATACATTAATGACAAGAGAGCATTGTTAATTCTTGGCAGACTCATTTTCTTTTGGAAGAAGTTTTAGAAGATGTTTTTGCTGTTTTTTCACTTTCATAGGACATTCTTCATTTAAGATCAAGTGGTGACCTTGCCCGGAGAATCGCACAAGTGACAGGGGATCTGTGCTGGAAGGAGTGTCATGGTTGAACACTCAGTTCTGTCTCAGACAGTCCCTCAGTCACACACTGCTTCTCCTGTTCCTCTACTGTTTCCTACATTTCCACTGTCAGTTACTGTCTGAGGCATGGCACGGGGCCAGCTGCACCGTCAGCCTAAAGCAAAACCGTCATGTTTCAGTTTTTGCATTTCTTGGGATTTGAAACAAATACTATATTTCAGTTTATGCATTTCTTGGGATTTGAAACAAATACGTGCATGGAGAATTCTTTCTTCTAAATTGGTCAGCTTCTGACAGATGTTTTGATGCTTCTCTTCATAATCAAGTTGGAGCAATATTTCCTTCTGCCCTTCAGTTTATGCCTCCGCAGTGTCTGTGACGTCAAGCCTAAGTGGTGGCCCCTATTCCCTTGCCTTGATGTCAAATAGTACTTCTCCAGGCAGCTAAAATTGTTTGACCTTATTCATACTATTGTGAATGATCTCTGGTCTCAGCTAGTCCCACAGTAAATTTTGCATGGCCAAGGAAGGTGCTAACCGGCATAAGTCAGAACTGTGCCAGGGGACAGGCTGTTTTATGACCTAAAATCAAGCTGTGCTTTGATGATATTTAGGTTACTGACATGGACGTGCACCAGTGGCTCCAGCAAACAGAAGACCAAAGGTTTCACCATCTGGAGAAATATACTTTGTACACAGTGAAACTGAGTCTGATTCGTTATGGAAATACTTGAAAAATAACATCACCTGCACAAAATCATAGAGGCTGTGTGTTTTCTCCACAGCTTTCACTGAACGGCACCATAAGTTAAGTAGATAATATGAAGTAGATAATATGCTCTTGAATTGTTCCTTTTTATGTCTCAACTCAAAAGCTGCTGCTGCAGCAGCTGCAGTTTATAGCTGTATCACAGAATCATAGAATCACAGAATGGTTGAAGTTTCAAGGGGCCTTAAAGTTCATCTAGTTCCAACCCTCCTGCATTGCACAGGAACACCTTCCCCTAGACCAGGTTGCTCAAAGTTCCATTCAACCTGGCCTTGAACACTTCCAGGGATGGGGTATCCACAGCTTCTCTGGGGAACCTGTTCCAGTGCCTCACCACCCTCACAGAAAAGAATTTTTCCTTCTATCTAATCTAGATTTACTCTCTTTCAGTTTAAAGCCATTCCCCCTTGTTCTATCTCTACAAGCCCTTGTCAAAAGCCCCTCTGCAGGTCTCATGTAGGATCTCTTCAGATATTGGAGGATTGCAATAAGTTCACCCTCGATCTTTCTCTTCTCCAGATTGAGCAATCCCAGTTCTCTCAGCCTTTCCTCACAGGAGAGGCCTCTAATCATCTTCGTGGCCCTCCTTTGGACTTACTCCAAGTCTATGCCCTATTAGTTCTTGCTGTCTGTGGCTTGATGAGAGGCTGTGGTTTCTGTCTGTGGAAATGGCAAAGGTCTCTCAAGCTTCAGTGAAATATTAGCTCCTCAAAGCAGATATTTTCCACGCCATGTGTTTGCCTGAGGACACATTTTTAATTGATCTTGAAAGTAGATTAAAGCAGGTTTTTGGCTTAAACAACTTGGCTATTTCTCAGAATGAATCACAAGCAAAATATGTTTTACTCACATTAAAGTACCAGAAATGCCAGAACCTCTGCATTTGAGCTGCTGACTCAGCCTTGCAATGAAATCCACTCAGAGATGTATCTTGTCCTGCAAAATATTATCTCAAAAGTTACCACAAAATCAGCAAGTCTGCAGTTACATTTTTATAAGATTTTGTTTACTGCAAATAAGTTGCATGCTATATCTCTCAGAGGTTAACATGATCAATTTTTATCTTTAGAGTTTCCTATCTGAAGACAAGGAGAGCTGATCAGAGGTATTCTGATCTGTGAATCTCTACAGATTCTAGGAGCAACAAAAATCCAGGAAGGTTACTGACTCCCTTGTTGTCTAAATACCAGCCTTAGTGAAAAGCACCAGAATAAGATCATGAGGCTGTTGTAAGGGTAATGGACAAGGAACTTTAAAAAGACAGAAGTAAAGAAAAAAATGTAGACATATTAAATTGAGCAGTGGTGGAATGATAAAAAGGAGTGATAACAGTAAAGAAGTCATCAAGCCCTTGGGGTGTGCTGAAGAGAATAGCCCATGCATTGAATGCAATTAGGTAACCAACTTGCAATTTTACCAGATTATTACCTCCCCTATTTATTCCCTGCTGAAATAAGGTCTTACACAACAAGCAGTGTACAGTCCTGTGAAAATATTTCATATGTCTATGTTTACAGGCTAAAATAAACTCATCTGTGCAGGCTTAATTCTACATTTGCCAAATGCCATACAGCTTATTCCTTAATGTGGTTTTAAACACAGATATATTGTTTTGGGAGATATGACTGACCCTCCAGACAGGAGAATGCAATGGTGTTAATAGTTTATAGAAAACTAGTTAGGTCTACTTGAGTTACCACTGAAATACAAGAAATGTTTGTAGAGCACATTGTGATAGTTTATAGCAGATAGGCAGCTTGGCAGTTTCAATAGTGTTCCTAGATCTTAATAAGTATTTTAAACTATTGAATCCATCCCAGCTCTTAACCTTTTGAATGGCCATGGAAATAGACCATTTAGAGACTGATGAGAGGCAGCAAAGCTTAAATGTTATAATCAGTGACTGTATCGATGTGGCTGGGGTTTCACATTCTCGGTTATATAGACCAAAAAGTTTTGAGCGTCACTTCGTTTGTTTTCTTAGTGCATCATGTATTCAAAAACAGAGCTGCACATAGCAGCTTGCTATGTTAGTTCCAGTTGGTGATACCGTGGGCAGGAGAAGGAGAAATGAAATTGCAGCACGAAATCAGTGAACACAACTGCAAGCCAGGTTGCTGAGGCAGAAATGTATAACTGATTGCCACCGTGGTTCAGTACCTAGGCTTTTCTTCTCCACATGGTCCTCCTCTGAGTGACAGGGAGAAATGTTTAGTGCAGTGTTTGGTTTCTCTTGCCAAAGGGAGAAAGAGGGAAAATTTGAGAACCTAAACAGCTACTGGACTGGTATGGGTAATTGAACAGGTTTGGGGTAATTATTAGAAATAAACGTTTTAAAAATTAAGCAGAAATTCACCTACTCAAAAGACTTAAGTGCAATTTATAAAACACCAATATTTGTTGATTATGTTTTTTTATCTATCCAGCCATCAGCATCTTTACATTGTTACTTCAGCAGAACAGAGTAATTACTCTCTTGGATTTCTGAGGCATTCATATTTCTCTTATCAGTGAAATTCATGTGGAATGAGTCACAATGTCCTAGTTCGTCAAGCTTTTTGAAAGAGAAGATTGGCATCATTTCTTTACTTACTCGGAAAACACTACGTTTATAATTAAAATATATGGTTTAATTTAAAATACATGGATATTTTATTTTTGTATTGTAAGAAATATATTGAGAAATCTTTAAAAGTATACATATATATAAAGATTTCAGCAGGAGTCATTATTGTTCCTAAGACAAAAACAAAAAAATAAACCTTCCACTTATGTCTGTACCTCACAAGTAAGGCTTTTAAATTACAACCAAAGATATCAAGTCAAAAAATTCAATAGACATATCCTGGAATCTCTATGATCTTTTTTCAACATGACCTATTATTTTCATCACCTAATCCCACATTAATACTTTAATACATTTTTTATGTTAGTGTAACATCAGCGTACGTTAGTGTAAAGTCAGCAGCAGGGTCCAATCCAGGGGTTTATGGGAATTTTTTTTTCTCTTTATCACTATGCTTTTACTTCCTATTTGAAAAATAATCCCTATTTTAAAAATGTTAGACACATTCTTCTATAATACCTTAGTTCAGAATTACCTGATGCTGCTGACATTATTGACCAGGGACCACAACCTGTTATTCTGAGGTGACTGCTGGTGAAGATTTCCCCATGGCTGAGGTCTGTAGAGGCACATAGATTGGAACAGATGTTGCAAGGTGCAGAATGCCTTAAACGGGTGACTGTCTCTTTCCCAAGCCCATCAGGGAGACCATGAGACCAAAACATAAAGCAGGATGGCACTAGGGCTGCATAATATACACCAGGAGTCAACACAGGTCAGTGGATAGCACACAGTGCAAAGAGCACAACTGTGCTTTTAAGCCTTTGTTGCCCTTCTTTATGTCCACTCTAACTATAAAAACAGCAGTTGAGCAAAGACTCGATTTTATGCAGCCATATAACAGCCAGCAGAAGAAATGTCCTTGTCGTGCCCTTCTAACACCCATGAAGAATTCATTTAATTAAGTCTACCAGACATTATTTGGTGCAAAATGAAAGACCTGTTTAGGACTGATCAGAAAAATGTTCTTTGCATATTTTTGGCAGAAAAAGACTGTTATAGTTGTACCATGACTATGTATCATTTGTAAGTAAAATTTCCATCTTAAAAAATTAAATACATATGAAATGGAGTACTTATTATATTTTAAAAATCATAAGAGAAAAAGTATTTAATGATATACTTTTTTTCTTTCCTATTTTGTTTTTTCTCAAATAGTCATGTTTTTCAGTCCAACAGAAAAAGGTTGCTCTTTGACATTAAAAAGAAGAGTGAATATTTTGTCTACCCAGCATGACAGTCTTCACAAGATAAGGTAGGTATTTTAAGAGCATATATTCAATATTTCAGAAAATCAATCCTTTTAAGACATTAAGCAGCATCTCACAACTCTGATCTCTCTGCAAAACATCCTAAGACGAATGAGTGTCTGCAGAAAGATAAATGAGGCTGTAAATTACTTCAGAGATTTTTGTAAATCTGAATTATATTTATTAATGCTTGAAGAAAGAAGATTCATGTGCAGTGAATTCTTGATTTCCTGGTAAATTAGAATCATAGAACCACAGGAGATTTGAGCTGGAAGGAGCCACAAGGATCACCATGTTCAACTCCTGACTCCAGACAGGGCAGCCTAGAAATTAAACCATATACTTGGGAGCATTTTCCAAACACTTATTGAACACCAACAGGCTTGGAGTTTGACCACTTTTTCCAGTGTTTAACCACCCTCTCTGTGAAGAACTTTTTCCTGATATCCAACCTGAATTTTCCTTAACATAGCCCTAATCCATCCCCTCATATCACCAGACATCAGAGAGAAAAGCTTATAGAATCATAGGATCATGGAACGGTTTGGTTTGGAAGGGACCTTTAAAGACCATCTAGTCCAACCCCTCAGCAATGAGTAGGGGCATCTTCAATGGGATCAGGTTGTTCAGAGCCCCGTGCAACCTGGACTTGAATGTTTCCAAGGATGGAGCATTTCCCACCTCTCTGGGTAACCCCGTCCAGTGTTTCAACACCTTCATTATAAAAAAGTTCTTCTTATATCTAGTCTAAATCTACTCTCTTTCAGTTTAAAACTATTACCCCTTGCACTATCACAACAGGCCCCACTAAAAATCTGACCCCGTGTTTCTCCTAAGTGCCCTTTAAGTATTGAAAGGCCACAATAAGCTCACCCTGAAGCCTTTTCTTCTCTAGTCTGAACAACCTCAACTCTCTCAGTCATAGGAGCGGTGCTCCAGTCCTCTGATCATCTTCATGGACTACTCTGGACTCGCCACTCGCTCCATGTCCTTCTTATGTTGGTGGCACCAGACCAGGATTCAGCACTCCAGGTGGGGCCTCGTGAGAGTGCAGCAGAGATGGAGAATCACCCCTCTCATCCTGCTGACCATGCTTCCTTCTATACAACTCAGGATGCTGTTGACTTTCTGGGCTGCAAGCACACATTGATAACTCGTGTCCAACCTTTCACCCACCAGTACCCCCAGCATCTCCCTCTGCACTCGCCCTCATGCAGAAGCTGTAGACAGCAATAAGACCACCTCTGAGTCTCCTCCTTCCTAAACTGAACAAACCAAGTATCCTCAGCCACTCCTAATAAGTCTTGTCCTCTAGTTGTTTCAATACTTTTTGTGCTTTCTTTTGGACATATTCTAATTTTTCTATACCTTTCTTATATTGTGGGAGCCTAAACAGCACACAGGTGAGGCTACACCAACACTGAGCACTGTGGGCCAATCCCTTAAATTGATCTGTCAGCTATGCCGTGCTTAGAGCACCCTACAGAAGGGTTGGCTCTTTTGGCTGTCAGATCGAAGTGATGACAGGTATTGACCTTACCATCAGCTAAACCCCCCAGATCCCTTTCAGCAGGGCTGCTTTCCACCCTCATGTCCCCCAGTCTCTACAAACATCCACCAGATTACACTGTTTGAGGTACAGAATCTGGCATTTGTCCTTGTTAAATTTCATACTGTCGGTGATTGCCCAGTGCTCTAATCTATCAAGATCTGACTGTAAAGCCTCTCTAATCTATCAAGATCTATCTGTAAAGCCTCTCTACCCTCTAGGGAATAAATGGGTCCTCCTAATTTAGTATCATCAGAAAATTTGCTTACGCTCAACTCCTGTGTCCAGGTCACTGGTAAAAACATTGAACAGAAACAGCCCTCAAACTGAGCCCTGGGGCACAAACACTGCTAGTGACTGGACACCAGCCAGGTGTTAACCCACTGAACACAACTCCTTGCGAATTGAACCACCAATTGTCCACTCACCACCACATTGTGTACATGTCTATCTGTGTGCTGAACATTTTGTTCAGAAGGATACGGTGAGAGAGGGTATCAAAAGCTTTGCTAAAATGTGCTGCTCTTAATGTAAGACTGTGTATACTGTTTTGAGTGAAAAAATGCTGTATATCATATGATTTACTGTTTAGTGAGAAACTCCAGTGGCTAAATAAATTTTTAAATATAAAATAGTACATCTTTTTCAGTGCAGTAAGGGTGGGGAAGGAAGCTTTTCTTTACAGTACTATGTGGTATTGGCCCGTTTATGGCCTTTTCACCTGAATACTAGAGAGACCAGTTGTCTACCACAGTTTTTCCAAGTAATTGTTCTTTCAGATGAATTTCTAGAATTTGAAACAGTATCTAGGGGCTTGTGGGAGAGCTCTTTTAGGGAGTGCAATTTTAATCCAGACTATTTTTTTCTAAGGCAAATATATGTTATTCAGTCGTTGGATAAGAGGGACTTTAAATGGATTCCGTCTTCCTATTTCTGCAGGAGTAAAAGGTAAATATCAGGAGAAATTGATGTGGAAACATGATTTAATTCATTCTCTATTTAAGACATCCAGGTGTGAAATGTGTAAGAGTGCTTGATGGTTAATGATGTCACTGCAGTATAGGCATCCCCTCAGCAAGGAAAAGGTTATTCTGTTTTATTTCTTCAGATAAAAGCTGTCCAAAGACTTCAGACAAGGAAAAGTTTAAACGTGGCAAGGGAGAAATATAAGTAGAGTACTTTACAGTAAATAGAAAGAATATGTAGTCATTCCATAAGGAAATAAAATCTCTCTTCTCTACAGCTTTGCACTTAGTAGAAAGCGGTTTGCTTTTATTTTTAAGGGCTTCTAAGCATTATTATCATTAGCATCATAATTATAATTATTATTAATATTATTATTCTCTTTTCTATAATACCTTAGTATCTCTGTATCTGTCATTAAAATGAAAAACTTTTCTGGCTCAGAGTCATTTTTCCCACACATCACTGACTGTGCTGCACAATGTGGCTCTTGCTTAATTTTTCTCCTGGTGCCCCACACTTGGAATTCATGTTTTCTCCGAGGTGAAAGATACCTGATGTCCCTGTGAAGTTTCAGTTTGCTTTTTAATTCTATGCTGTGGGGTTCTGCATACAGAAGTTACCCCTCTGGGGAATATTTTAACAATTAGTAATAAAGTTTTTTACATCTCTTTGCTCTTATTTTACTTTAATAAGAATTAACAAGCACCATTCTTGTCCTAGAAGCTTCTGCTGCTGTGTCAGTATGCACAGCCACAGTCAGACGAAAGCTTCACATGGAGGGGGAGCAAGAGAAGGGCAAACAAGTCGTACAGTTGACCCACTGCCAAGATATTATGCCACAAGAGCATACCCTCTTTTTCAGCTGGTGATGTGCTTGGTCCTGGACTGTGGGACAGGAATACATTCCTCATTATACCCTTGCATAACTAAAAAAAAGGAAATTTGGCTTCGTAGTTTCTCTACTGGTAATTGTGATTTGAATCATACAATGCAATTGCCTTCAGCATATCTCAGGGCACAGAATTTGACAAGATGAACTGTGAAATATGCTTTCAAGCTTCGGAAAAAAAAATTATTTTCCCCCTGATTTGGTTGAGCATACTTGTATGTCCTGGTTTAAAAATTGAACATCCCACTGAGATGCCCAGCTGTTTAGATCTGGAGTTTTTTTCCTTCTAGGAGACTGCACAACTAATTAAAAACTGTCAAACTCGTTTCTGTTTAAGAACACTTGTAGGTTTGAATGAACTTGATATGTTAAGTAGTTCCTGTGCTTCCACTTGTCCAGAAACTATGTCTGCTTGATGAAGGACTTTCATAAACTTGAAAGATGTACCATTTTGGTTGCTAAATTTCATTTTCTATTTCCAGACCGTTCTTCAAAGTTGTATGTTCTTCAGGTACTACCAAAGCTATAACTTTCTAAAAAGCTATGAACTTTCCAAGTAAACAAGATAGGAATAGGGCCTCAAAGCATGCAGCCTTTAATTTTATGCAAACAAATGTGAATTTGATTACAACCCGCTTTATCTGAACTTATTTTGGAAGACACTACTTACAGCAATTTTAGAGCACTGTTTTACAGTTGCTAATAAGTTTGCATCAGAAAAGTAAAAACAAAAGGCTGAGTAAAAAATGTCTAAAGACATTTAGTTATTAGGAAGATAGCAAATATCTGCTCTTAGGGCATTCTCATTCAAAGTAGAATTATAAATACACTTGAAAGTGGTTACCTGGAACATTGTCATAAATGAAAAGTCAGAGATTTAGTGAAATTAATGGCCTAGGAAATTTTCATTCTGGGTTAATCAGCAAGGTGGTCTGACTATTACGTTAGGAAAGATTTGGGAATCTAGCAAAAGTAGCTTCTATAGAGAAAATATCTTGGTTGTAATTTTGTACCTTAGTCCTTTAACTCCAGCTCAGCTGACCAGTCTGTACAGCACTGGAGTGTCATCTATTATCTATTGGGAAAATCTCCAGGTTCTGGTTAAAGCTTTAACTTTCTTAAACAAAGAGAGAAATATGCCTTGGTATTAAGCCAAAATGAAGCCTGTTGTTCAACCATGAAATTTTAGATTATAAGAGATTAGATATACACAATATATTAATAAATATAATAAATGCATTTTTAAAATAGGTAATCAGGAGGGGACTGGAGCATAGTTTTGTGCAGCACTTAAGCTGCTGCGAAACCTTCAGTGTGAATTGCTCATCACTGGGATGGTCCCTGCACAGCTGATGGCACAGCAAGCAGCAGGTCCAGTGCCAGTCAGAAACTGAGCTTGAAATTGCACCCTTCAGCACTGCTCCTTCCAGGCACTGCTTTTGCTCGGCTAATAATTATGTTCATATCGAGTCAATTTAGTCTATCCAGCTTGTCTTCATGGATCCTATGTGCTTCAATACATGGCAAATCTCTTCTGGCATCCATCCACATGTACAGTTTTTCCTCTCACAAGTTATATATTGCACTTTCAAGTCACCAAAAGCATTGTACCAAACCAAGGTCCTGGAAATTAAGAGGAGCAACTATTGACTCATTCTTTTGAGAAGGCTGGCAAAACCCCTCTTTCTTACAGAGTGAATTGCTGCCCCTTGACATCACAGCAACGCATAAAAGTGCTGATAAACTGAATTGATTCGTGAAACAATCAGTTCCATCCTCTTGCTGCAGCAGATTTGAACAGGACATAAACGATTATCTTTCAGATAGGCAATCAGAACACTTCTACCACAGCTTGAGATCTTATTTTTTCTGGATCCACCAAGACAGTTGAAAAATGATACCTAAAATCTAGATGTTTACAGCAGTATTACAGTATTGTGAAACAGTGTGAGAGAAAGCATTTGAAAATAAAACACATTTGGAAAACTGAGGGGTAGGTTGCCCCATTTTCAAGAGGCTTAAGACTGGGTTTACAAAAGAAAAAAATGAAAGACAATGTGCTATGATACTAAACAAACTTTTGGTGCCAAAGCATTTTCAATGGAATGTGCAGTTCTTGTCCTCACATCACTAAAAAAGATCTAACTGAACCAAGAAAAAGCAGAGCAACAAGTAAAACCAGAGCTCTGAAAAAGCTTTCATACAAGGAATGACTTAATAAAATAGGTCTCTTCTTAATTAGAAAAAGGACAGCTAACGCCATATGTTGCAGGCATCTTCAAAATTGTGAGTTACAGGGAAAAAAGGGTAATTATTATCCATTATGTCTTCCAGATCAGGACAGAACTAGTGGAGGTGTCCCTGTCCATGGCAGAGGGATTGAACTAGACGATCTTTAAATTTCCTTCCAACACAAACCATTCTATGTTTCTATGATTCAAGCAACAAGTAAAAGCAACAAGTAACAAGTTGCAAGTTCAAACCAACATCCAAAAAGAAGAAAATTGTTCATGTGGGGTGGAGATCAGCTGCAGAACTCCTTGCCGCTGGGTGCTGTGAATGCAGTTTTTGCAGCAGAAGTTGTACAGAGTTATCAGGAAAATCCATAGAAAAAAATAATTAAGAAAAAAAAAACCAAAAACCCAACATGGCAATCCTCTCAGGAAATCTGTTATGTATGACTTACTGGAGGTTTATCTAGCGATATCCAAGTATTTGTCACGTTTGGAACTGCAGGAGGTGGGACTAAAGCAAGATAGACTAGTTCTTCAGTCCAGTATGGTCATTCCTATTTTCTTCTTTTGAATTACAGAAGAAAATTTAAGTGGCTGAAACTTTATTCATACTACTCATGCTTCAGTATACTCGAACACATTTTGCATGTAAATTCTACATAAGTGTAGGGAAAGGATAATGCTCCAAAGTTGGACAGCAATTTCCTCCATGTGGCAAGGATATTTCAGTTATATTTATGCATGTTTCACTAAGTCAGTGGCACCCCTTCTGTAAAAAAGTAAAATGTAAAGTTGCATTAAAATGTTGTAAAATAAAACCCTTCTCAAAAAAAAAGGTGTCACAGCAACCAAATATATTGTCCCTAATTTAGTAGAAGAGCAACGGGAGAGCTTCATGATATATATATATAAATGTCCTTGTCATTGAATGCCTGGCATTGCTGAAAAGGCAAAAAGAATCTGTTATCAATAAACCAGGAAAATGTCAAACTTGATTTAAAGCAAGCAGGTCAAAAATTGGTCATGGGGAAACAAATTAATTCTAAACAGGTTAAAAAAAATCTTACAGCCCACACCCACACCTGATTAGAAAACTATTCCTCAGAATTAAGGATGTCATGCTTTTTCTGTATCAATATTTATGTCTGTGCTGAGCAACAGATGCAAATGTGATGGAAATATAAAAACCTAATTTATTTAGCATGTCTACCTCTTTAGGTGTTACAGAATAATTTTGTTTACAATTACCTTTACAATTACTTGTATGCACTTCTCTACCAACTGTTTGAAAAACCCTAAGGCTGCCCAAACCCAGTGTAGAATGTTCTTCACTTCAGTCAATGAGCTTTAACAGAAACCAATGCATTTTAACTGAATTTTTGTTTATCTCAAGCTGCACATTTTAATGAAATCAATACATTCTTGCTGAAAGCCTCATGAATCCATTGGAAAGAATACATTTTTTACTGAAACCAATATACAGTTTTATAATGTCTGTATGTTTTAGTGAAAGCATTGCAATACATTTTAGCTGAAACCAATACATTTCTCCAGGGCTGATACCAAAGAAACCTTATTTTACAGTGAAACCAATGCATTCTTACTGAAACTAATATTCCATATTCCTGAGCCAACATTGTCAGGCTAAATGAAAGCTATGTTTTATTTTACTGAAGAAATTACACTTTCAATAGTATCTTAACACAAGGAGTTTTGCAAAGCTTGTAGTTTAGTATGTGCTTAAAATAAGAAGCAGATCATAAGAAGTCATTCCAAGATAGATCTATCTTCTTGGGGGTTTTTTAAGTAGTCTTGCAACATATATGCATTCTATCAAATGACAGATAGGAGTTTATTTTCATTCTCATTAGACATTCACTAAATCTTTTTTTCCACTTTATATGCAAACTGACTTAAAATAAGTCAACATTATGGGTGATTTACACTTTAGAGCAGAGGAACAGAATAGTGGTTAATGATTTTAGTGTAGACTAGATGTGATTTATTATGGAAGAATATTTTGTAAGAATTGTTTTCAGTACATCAGCTTTGGTATTTTTCCCGACTATGACTAAAGATACGCTGATCTACATTACTTAGAAATATTTTGAGTAGTCTGGTACATGTAGCTAATTATTTGTTATCCTTCTAAGTGTTTTAATAGATGCAATTAATGTGAATTAGAGGGCTCCATCTGAATTTCAACAGATCTGAAGAAATGCATAATCTGTGTAAAATTTAGATAGAGTTTTTCTTTCTTTATCTTTTCAGTATAAAGATATAAAGTAGACAGAGCAAGAAAACCAGCAATCAGTGACTTCTAATAAAAGTGTTTTAGCATAACATGATACAGCAGAGAACTACAGGGCCATTAAACAAATAGAACCAAAGTTATAAAATTACTGTCCTCACCACGGGCACATCAAAATATTATCTTCAGTTAAATGAAATATACCATCATTTCCTAATGAAAACCCAATTGCAATGAAAAAATAAAGGAATTTGCCATAGCTTATTAAACTAAAAAATTAGTTGTGTGGCTGCAACATTACAAGATAGAAATCCAGATGCTGTATCTGATCATTTGCAAACCAAAGAGTGCAGACTTTCCCCAACTCCCACAGAAAATATGTTTAAATTCTTCAGTCTTTATTAGCTAAAAACTGTGACTGATTGCCTTAAGGTGACCTTGACTGAGTAAATATTAGGGCTTTGTGCATTACAGTTTCCACTTCTGACCCCACTGTTCATGGGTTCCTTGCTAAAACACCAAAGATTCTAGCAAGCAACATGGAGAACTCCCAGTTCATCAGCTCCGGCTCTGCATTCCTGTCTGTGCAGATAGGATCCTGATATTTCAGGGTCTAATGAAGCCACATAGCAAAGTTTGCTTTGTCAAGCTTGCTGGTTTGCAGCACTGACCTACTTATAAACCTTATGAAAACAAAATGGTCACTTTATTTCTGAAGTTATGTCTAATCACATCTTCAAAAAATTTCTTTCCCTACTAATGATGTTTGAGAAATAATGAATACAATGCAAATGCAATGGGAATTCAGAGGAAAAATGTAATATTGAGGAAAATATATAGTCCAATTAAAATTATTAGCATAGAAAAGGGTAGGCTATATTCCTCCTGCAGCTGCTTGCTCACTGAATAGTTTTGTTCATGTGCAATAGGTTGCCTTGGGGGTGATTGATCCATTTCCAGAAAGATAATCATTGCTTTCCAAAGAATCTAAAAGACAAAGTGTAACAAGACCATGCACTCTACTAGTATTGGATTTTACTTCTCCTCATTATTTAGGCCCCTCTAGCAATTTTCCCTTAATAAGGTCCTATAGTGCTTTGCCAGATTCCTTTTTACTATAACATATTTTATTCTTCCAGATTTATATGGTCCACTCATCCTGACATGACTTCTAGTCCACCTCTTTCTAATTGCTGTTCATGCTGTCATACCTCTTCTTGCAAGCATTTTAAAATAAGTGCCATTATTATATTTATTTCGGAATCCCACACAATGAGAAAGGATAGTGTTGGTTACTCAATTTCATCCTTTTCAATGCCATTATTAGAACATACTTGTGTAAAAAGGAGTTAAAGTTTTGGACCTTTCAACAGAAATAACCATACACCAGATACTTAAATGTAGCTGAACTAAAACCAAAGCAGAAAAGAATTTTAAGTACTCTGTTGGAAACTCAGGTACCAATTGTGAGTTTTGATCATCACAGAAACAAGTTTTAAATTCAGGGAGAGTTTTAAAGGCATTTAGTAGCAACCACTGGAAACTGGGTGTCTGGTTTTCATAATCACATTAAGTTTATGTTTAGCGTTAATGTTTGGTAGTGCTGACATTCAAAAGAGACTCAATGTTTTGTTCACACAGGGTCTACCCACACATTATGTCACAGCCTTCTGTTCTCATCTTAACAATCTCAACAAAATCAAAAAGATACAGAAAGAAGTTACAAGATTCATTTAGATCTTTGGGGACTTACCTGTGGATATTTATGTGCCAAGAATATTGTGAGTAACAGCAGAAACATTAAAAGGGACTTGATCATTGTCCTTAAAAGCCAGATCAGGGAGTGGATTTATGGTAGGAAGAATCTTTCAACCCAAGAATTAAGGAGAGTCAAATATGTGAAGGTGACATTAAGCACAAAATGAGAGCTGGGAGAAATATTCCAGTGAAATGTAATTAATGACTGAAACAGTTAATATAGGAATCCAATTCTTTGTGGTTTAAAGTCTTTCATCCTGCACCAAAGATAGTACTCTAACTTGACAGGGAGAATGGAAATGATAGAAATATTTCTGTTTTCAGATCTCAGGCTATTTTACATAGAAGTTCAGTTTAACAGACACACTGGTTTCTCTGGTTGTTGATAAAAATCAACATAATCGACATCATTCCATAAAATATACTTGCTGGGATTTATAATCAGACACTATTAAGATTCAGAGAAGAAAATACTATAGAATAATCTTTAAGATGTGGCTGGATATAATGAAGGAAGAGAGAACTCTAGTATCCAGATTGTCTGTTTCATGTTGCATTAAAATTAACATTTCAGTTTGAAAAGGTTTTTATGAATTTACTTGTAAGACACTAATTAAATTTTATTTTAAAATGTGGTTGTCATTTGGGATTATGTTTCTGAAGTTAATAAAAGGAAAACCAGGAGTAGAAGATGCAGGAATCCTTCCCTACCTTATTACAGATAGGGTTAGACTGACCTTGTTCATCAGTGTCTTATTAGGGTTACAACCTTAGCTCTTTAAACATAAGTGTTTTTGCAGGCTCTGATCCTATTCACAACACTATTTGCTTTCCTGTCATTAGTTACATCTTCACCATTTGGTGCCCCAAAAGATTCTTCTTCTGAAGACCAATTATTTTTAACAGACAACAATTTCACCTGTCCTCTCTCTTTTGTATTTGCTTTCTACTAACTGTCATAGCATTCTGACCCAAAGGAAAATACACTTTATTCCTTCATAGTTCATGCCTAGATCAAAGCTAAAAGACCTCCTGGGAAAAACTATAGACCAATAAGAGCAAAAATAGCATCAACAACTTTATCATCATCATCTTCATATGGGAGAGAATCTTTCACGTTGTCCTCCTCTATGTCAGCCAATATCACACCTCTTCCCTTCATCAGTTGTCATATTTATGTCGCAGGTACCCTCTAAAACACTATCCTCTTTTCTGCCCTCAAAAATTCCTTCCTAGTTCCCTAAATCTTCGTTAAGTATTTACTCCATCACTATTATTCCTGCTGCTAGGTTGTTTTACAAGATTAGATTCAGGGCAGATCACGTGATGCAAAATGCGTGGATAATAGAAGTAAAGGAATATAGTGATATCTCAGATGCACTTGTGAAAGCTTTCTGCAAATACAGGTTATTGGCCTTGTCTTGAAAGAATAAATACATTGTGTAGTTATGACTGACCAAACGCTATATAAAGAAATCTAATGCTGCATGCTGGAAACCCTGTTTTTAGATTATCAGACACAAAAGAACTGCTGCTCGTAGGTTGCTCCTTTACGAAGCATTTAGATTTGACAGTTATGTGGCAGAGAAAAAAAACCAGCATGGCTAAATGTAAAACTACCTAAAGCACTGCAAACACAGAGTTTGAGATCTAAATAAACTACCTCCTCTAATAATGATGCACTGAGCTTTATTTAAAATGCTGAGTATTTCATATCCCACAGAGTCCTTTCTATTGAAGCACTAGCACTGTAAGAGTTCTCTCCTCCTGACAGAAAAATTGTTACAAATACTCAGCAGGTTCACTTAGGGATGTTCATGTAAAGGTATGTCTTCAGTTGTTCTGATAAGACATAACAGTCCTTGTCAGTAATTAAAATCTCTATTAAAGGTGAATGTAGCTCTTCTTAAAGTCAGTGAAAATATTTGCCTCACTTCAGAAAGTTTCGCATCCAGCCACAAGTGATTTACAGTATCTTCCTCAATTTCTGAAGGATGCTCCATAGAGGGAGAAAAAAAAAGGCACATGGCATCATGTCCCCCGTGGTACACAGAGAATTCTCTGACATTTCCCGTACATAGAAATTATTTCCAGTTGAAATTAACTTTTCAGTTATTTGGTCCCTGTATAATGTCGTCTGTGCACATCTAAGGCTCAGAAAAATTTGCTATCTGGGGAAGCCTGGTGACAAACAAATCAATGGTTACCATTTTGCTCTTGGCATACCTGACAGGGTACGTGACTACTGGATGTCAGATTCTTTTTAGACTGGATTTATTGATCAAGTCTATCCAAGTCTATCCAAGAACATTTAACGCCTTCCCTTGTGTTTTGAAGCATATAGAAAATGCCTTGGTGCTCAAGGTTTCACGGAAGCTGAGTTATCCATTTTCACTTATCATTAGTGTACTTACTGGCAGCCTGTATGGTAATCATGTGCCTTTTTTTCCTTTCAGTCTACTTCTGTCAAATATCTTTTCTCATACCCATGCACATTAAGTATTCTGATATAGAATTGGCAAAGTGTTCTGAACAAGGTAGTTGTGGTTGCTGTTAATAGTCATCTTTCGAATATGCCCGTAAGAGTTAAGAATATTTGTTCTAAGAACAAAGGAATGGATTGACAATCTTTGATTTGCTCCTTTCCATGTTAATTCACAAGTTTCATTCAGAATTAAATTTTAAGCATTTTTTTTTCACTAGAAAGCAGAACCTGGAATGCTTTTGACATCCCATCCCTCTGGCATTACCATTTCATGTCAGATGTGTTACCTATCCAACTCTTATTCTTTAAACTCAAGGTAAGCTGCAGTGAGTCAGTCAGTCCTGCATCCAACACACCACGTGTCATGGGATTCCGTGAAGGCATTCCATGGGATTCCATGGGATTCCATGGAGCCTATAGCAACCACCCTTATCTTTTCTGCTTTGCCTGCTTCGCTTGGTATTTCACAAAATGATATAAATTTCCAGTAACTGTCTCTACTCCCTACTTAATCAACAGGACCCTGAAGAACATGTATTGTTTAATGCAGTCAATCCACCCATGTTGGTGTGCAGCCTCAGATTTTCTGGGTCAGCACAATCCCTTCTCCACAAGATTTAGGGATGGCATTTAGGCACTTGGGCTCTCTGTCTTTAGCATACTGTGTGCATGTCCCTATTGTTCTGTAACCTTTTCTGTGTTGGCAGTCTCTAACAAAGATGAATTCAAACAGTTCTGTGGCATGATTTATTTCTGGAAGCACATACAGGTCTGCTGCCAGGTGAAGGCTCATATAGACCGTCTGTGAATCAGAAGAGCTGGGTCTTTCCTCGTTCTTATCTAGAAGAAAACCAAACTCTAATTTTTTTAAGTCATCCAAAAACAAAAAGAAAAAGGCTTTTTCCTTTCTTTATACATCTTTAGGAACGAACACTGTTTTTTCCAAAATTTGTATGAGTAAAATATTATTTTCTGACTCTTCACAGAAAACATGTACATCACGTACCAGGACAAAGCAGATTCTATGTTAGATTCACACGAATGCTTACAAAGCAGTTCACTTGGCTTCACTCCTCATTATAATGATCCCAACAGAATTTTCATTTGAAAAGTAACTACGATGATAATAGCTAGAAAGGGAATAATATGAATTGCAGTTCAGCCCTACTATGATGGCTCTGTTACGGTTGTTTACTTTGCCCTGTAGTAGAAACTGAAGTCAAGGATACCTGTGGAAGTGGAAAATATTGAATCCATTTGGAAGCATCATTGGCAAACAAAATCTACAATTCACTTACATGCCTTTGCCTTGTAACAGGATACTGAAAGATGTGAACGAACTCCCCACTTCCTCTTCCATCAATCTATTAACTCAGATGTGAGAGGAAGGACATATTAGCTGAACTATTATTTGTGTGGCCTTGTTGCCACCAGAAAGATAATAAGTAGATTTCACACAATTCAGAGTGCAAAGAAACGGATATTTCATTCACCTCATGTAAGGTATTTTTATGGTGCAGATGGAGATGCTGAGGTTTTCTGGGTTACAGTTTTAAAGCCAGATACGCCCTAAGCTTGGGGCACGAGTCCTTTGGAAGCTGCTCAGATGCACAGAATTCATCCCTGACGAAAAGTACCCATTCTAAAATGGTCATACCTGTCAATACCTCTCCAGACACATTTACTGAAGCAACTGAAAATGGGAAATCTTAAGTCAAACTTCATGTTGTTCTTCATGTTTTCTACTCACAGCCAAAGAATCATTTTCCTTAAGTGTCATAGACGATCAGATTCTCCATACAGATATTTTGTTACAGAGACAAAAAAAATCATTAATTTCTCTCTGGCTGGCCTTGCTAAAAGAATAATCAGTAAATGAAACATCTGTAAAAAAAAGATAAACAAGAATTACACTTTGTCCCAGTGACTACTCAAGCACTTTATATGCAAGTGTATATTTGTATATATACACATAAACATACGTACTTATGCCCCTATTTAAATGCAGATGTATCTACATATGTAGACTTACACTGAAGGTAAGTGTCTAAGAATCAGATGTTTTTGTTAATATTTTGAAGGGCCAATGTAAAAAAAAGTGAGTACATAACATCTCCGTGGTACTGCCTCCCAAACTCCAGATTTATTTATCTGAATTCCTGAGTCTGTTCTGCTATGCTAAAACATGATACAGAAAAAAGTGGTATGTATGGAGCCTGTTGCTTTTTGAATGCTTAGTTTTCCTGAGCCTAGAAAGCTATTGAAAATACAGTAATGTTATTAACTTAATGCATAAATTATGTTGGGCTATATAATAAAAATAGTAATTTTTTTAAATTTTTGAAATTATCATTTATTTCTTTTATCAAATACAAACCAATATATTGACATACAGTATTTATTTATGACTACAAAAACTCACTTAACATTTTTACCAAAATAATAATTTATGTGTCCTATGTGTATGTATTACACTGTACCTTTATTCCATTTTTCTGCCAGCTCTATTTCAAACTGTCTGTGAATCTGGTTTTCACTACTTCATTTTTCTATTTTTGCTTGCTAACTAAATTTATTCCTACTGCCCGTTGTCCATTTTGATTTTTTTAGCCTCTCTTTATTGAAATGAGAGTCAAGTGATAAACTCTGAGCTGCAATTTTGAAACTATTATGCTGAAAGGAGCTTGAAATTGGGTAGAATTAGCTTTTTCGTTCAGCATCCTGAAAGGAAAAATACTAGTAATTCCTGAGCACTTCCAATTTCCATTTACTTCTGAGAAAATTTCACATATTCAGCATGTGCCCCATGCTAGAACTGCTTGTGAACTTCCCTGTAAAACATTTTCCTGGTCTGTGAGCAAAGTCATTGCTCTCCAGACCTGAAAAAGAATTATTCCAGTGATTGCAACCACACAAATGAAGAAAAGGTAAGCATTAGCCTATGACTGATGAGCAGACAGAAAATGCATGGGAAGACTAGAATTGCTATTTTTTCTTATATATTCTAAAATAATTTATGCATTAAAATGATGTTTGTAGAGACCTCTCGGTGTGCAGGTCTATACAAGCCACGTGCAGTACTGTGTAGAGGTGAATGAGTGGCATGTTAAGGATCCAAATGGAGTCATAAGAATGTCTCGCATTAACTGAATGCTTGGTTCAACTAGTTCTGCGTGCCTCAGAGGATGCTGAGCTAATTGGTAAAATAATGAGGCAGCCTAAAAGTTCAGGTAAAATATCAGTAAGAGGATTCATGATATATGTGTAAAGAACCAATAAAACTCATGCCAAGGGAGAGCTGTAGCACGCATTCTGGAATTTCAAGCTGCTGGGAAATTCAACCTTCTGTGCCACCTGGTGTCTTGTACACAGTGTTGTCACTACCTGCGAGATTGTCCAGACTAAAGATTTCACAGTTCATATGTTCACAGGATATGCTGAGCTGGAAGGGATCCATCAGGATCATCAAGTCCAACTCCTGGCCCTGCACAGAAGAGCCCCAAGAATCACACCATGTGCCTGAGAGTCTTCTTGCACTCTGCCAGGCTTGGTACTGTGACCATTTCCACTCAGTTTAGACATAATTCTAGTTTTACAGCGTGGCAACTACTAGGAAGAGCCAACTTTTTAATGGCAAACAGTGCTTTATACATGATGTTCTCTTAAAATTACATCTCAACCTGAGCTGCCAAATTCCTCTTCAGACCCCTAAATAAATGAACAGATACTTAGAACTAGCACACTCCAAGTCAACCTCACCACACTTGTCAGAAACAAAGGAAAGCTGAACACAGAATATTTTTCTTTATACCTGAATTGGGAAACAGAATTCCAACTTTTTTCAAGAGATATTTCAAATATTTCTTGTACATTCACTAACCCTTATAATTCTTAGTTTCATGTTTCCAGGGGTATTGACCTTTCTGTTCACGTACTCTTTTCCTTTACAATTAATTCTGCAGTTGGATGATAGTAATGTCTGTATGACATACTGCAATTACCAGATTTACCCTGCTGATTATTGCAAATTTCCTTATTAAAACAGGCAGATTTTAATCATAAACAGCACCTTTTCAAATGGCTACTCATGGTGTCTTTATGGTGCTCGAAGTCTAATGTACCTGTTCTTCCAGTATTTTGAATAGGACCAACAAACAGATGGTGATTACTTAACTTCATGATAGGTCTTTAAATATTTTAACAGAATTTATAATTTCTTTGTGCTGTTCAGAAAGACTTCTTGAAGAGCTGCACAGCACAGGTACAGGCCAATGGTGCCATCCTGTGGTGATTTACATTTTGACTGTATTTGAGAATAATCACAGGTTCAATGTCAAGAACTGGCAGACGGGCATTCCTAATCTTTTTTTTTTTCTTTCTGCTTTATCTGCAGTGCTTTTTATTTTCTTGTCTGCATTATCCTGTGGAAAAAGCTAAATACCATCCAGCCTGAGGGATGACTGCATATGTCTCCAAAGACCACAGGTTACGGTTTGCTGAGATCCTCAGTGCTAAGTCAAATATCATCATCAGAGGCTATCACGGATGAACTGAAAACTGGTATTCAGCTATTTCACTTCTGATACATGAAAGTCTCTCCTTCGTTCAGGATCTGAATGAAATGTAAAGTCTGAAGAATATGTTGTCTTTTATTTGCTGCAGACTCCAGCAATCTGCTTACTATTCCTCAGTAAGCACTAAGGACAACCTATTCCTTTCTAGTGTGATCCAATATCAAATACTTGTCTTGAGTCTTTCCATTTTAGAAACTATATCGAATGCTGCATCATTGGTCTTTCTAGTTCTTATCAGAAAATTATAACTTTGTTACCACAAAGGCACCACACTTAAACAAGTAAAATAATTTTCAGATGTTTTCAGTGTTGTAAGTAGCAAATTGAATGCTGTCAGCGGCATAGGGCACAGAAAGAAATAGCAGCCAGAGCCTGCAAACACAGGAGTGTAGTGCTTGCATAGTTCAGGCTTCAGCAGTCAGATGGCCTGCACATCCTTTTGCTTACAGAGCAGATGTGATTCTGTGCCCCTCTGCGTCCTCCCACTAGCTTCTTCCCATGGGCCTTACCCTTATGATGACATGGCATATTTGGCTTTTTTCCCTATAAAATGTCAAAGAGAATCACAACCTTCCCTATCTGTGAATTCATTCTGCACTGCATAATCAGGATTGAAATCAGATACAGTGCTAAGCATCTCCATCTGTAATCATCTTTTGAGAAAGAACATACCACATTTAGTTGCAGCAATGGGTAAATATTAAAACCAAATTTCACAGCATTTGTTTTGGGATTTTTGTTTTGTTTTTGGTCTTAGACCAGACTTTTGGGAAGCTTCCACTGCTAGGGAGTCAGAAGGATTGTGAAAGCGTATACAGAAAGCAAAAGGACAGCTTCTTTTCCTTTAAAATGGTGGAATATCTGACCAGTTTCAGTGCATGGCTAATCCATGACTAGTGTGTAATTAAAAGAGTAGTGTAGAGTTCCATATGCGTTTCTTCTCCAGGTTGTAAATTGCAAATTTAACTACTGGAGAATTAGAACCCTGGAGCTGGTGGAACATAAAGGGAGGGTATTTTTAGCAGGGTTAAATCAGGTGGTTAAAAGGGATCTGGCATAATCTCCAAAATCCTGTTTATAGCATTACATCCAGGGGAGATTCCTTTGTAAGCTAGAGAAGATAGCACAGTGCCAAACTTCTGGCCCTTCATTACCTTCTTTTGTAACAGAAAATGGAAATTAAGTGATAGAATAAATTTATCTCATTCAAGAGGGAACCCAAAAATTCACATACCATTCAAGTCTGGTCTCCAAGGTTGAAGATGGGGCTTAAACAATACACAAACCCTCATTTGCATCGTTTCTTTGGCCACTGTGAATAATTCACCAGAGTATATAAAGTCCTAGAGAAGACTGGTACACGAAATAGCCCTCCCACTATAGATCTTGGCTTTGTGAGGAAATGCTCCTTTATGAGGAAATGCTCTTTTCTCAGAGCAGTGGTTCCGGACATTAAGAATTCACTCTTTAAAAAAAGGGAGGATAAAAAAAACTTAGGTATATTGCGACATCTTAATATGCAATGGCCAAACTTAGAAAAAGAAGAGAATAAGAGACATTCAGCAAAGCACATCACTTTTCTTTAGCCATTTAGAGAGGCTTCCTATGGCGTTCCTATGGCAATGTGATGAAAAAAGGCACCACAATAGACTGAGACCTGGAGATACAGCCCTCTTTGTTCTAATTAGAAAGACCTTGACACATCACCAGGTGGGGCACATGAGCAAGAGAGCAGGAGCCAGCAGGACTAAGATCAGCGCTTTCATAATTAGATTTTAAATATTCCTTCATAAACTTAAAAAGTGATATAGTAAAGTAAGTGTGGACAATTTTGTGACATTGTTGAAGTCATCCTTGATGCTCTGGAGAGTTAAATGTTACTGCAGCCAATACCATAGGAGTTTGTTTAATGACAATAACTGTTAATCAAGCACCAAGAGCAAAACTGTTAATATAGGGCCAAAAAGTAATCCAAATTAAGGCACAAATGAATGAAAGTTTCTGAACTGAAATCTAAGTAACCCTTGCTTGGTTTGGATTTTTATGTTTATGAGGAACATATTTACTTTTATTTCTTTCCACGAGAGGGCAATAGTGAACTACAAATATATTTTTTTCCTTCATTCAAGAGTGTTGAGAAGATAGCAAAATTATTTTCCTTCAGAAAAAAATCAGATGTCACACTACTATAATTCAAAACCATTGTCTGAAATTAAAAAAAAAAACTATGTCTGTAATAAAATCTTCCACACAGAAAGGAGCACTATATAAAAAGGAAAGAATTTCAGCATGTTTCAGTCTGGAAATTGGAATTACATCAATGACTAAGGAACTTTACTCATATTTCTATCATCTGAGGACTTCTGTCATAATTTATTCTGTGCTAGGTAATAACTTTCTATTGGTTTATGTTCACCATTATATAATCCTCATGTTTTGATTTTTCTTTATCTTAAGCAAGATTTTCATTTATTCCATCCATGCATTTTCCATATCAATCTCAATAGCCCTCTTCTAATTTTTTTCCTTGTCTCTGTGTATTTGCTATATTGTTTGATGATTCTAATGTGTGCCTCAAACAACTGACTTTAGAGGAAATATTTGTGTATTTCTTTCCAAGAAAAAGAATAAGAAGATTCTGTGAAATATGAAATGGTAACATTTTCTTTATTTTTTTTGTTTTAATATTAGCAGACAGGAAACCTGTTTCCCACTTAGGTCTATTACAATGTGTTTGACAATTGTGGTGAGCTGACCCCGTCTGGACACCAGGTGCCACCAAAGCTGCTCTATCACTCCCCTCTTCAGCTGGACAGGGGAGAGAAAATATAAGGAAAGGCTCGTTGGTCGAGATAAGAGCAAGGAGAGAATACTCAGCAACTACTTCATAGGCAAAACAGACTCGACTTGGGGAAAATTCCTTTCATACAGTCAGAGATCAGTGTGGGTTGGAAGGGACCCTAAAGGTCATCTATTCCCAATCCCCCCTGCCATGGACAGAGACACATCCCACTTGACCAGGTTGCTCAAAGTCCCATCCAGCCTGACCTTGAACACTTCCAGGAATGGAGCATTCACAACTTCTCTGGGAAACTTTTTCCCAGAGAACACCATCACAATAAAGACTTTCATCCTAATATGGAACCTAAATCTCCCCTCTTTCAGTTTAAATTCATTCCCCCTTGACCTATCACTGCATGCCTTTGTCAAATGTTCCTCTCCCTTCAGGTATTGGAAGGCTGCTGTAAGGTCTCACCAGAGCCTCCTCTTCTCCAGGCTGAACAATGTCATGTGTGAGTCAGCACAAGAAAGCAGCTGGGACAACCACGAACCCACGGCTGAAATGCAAAGAGTAAATCTATTTCCATTGCCTTGCTAACCTGGCGATCCCTGAAGCAATACTTGGGCAGAGTTACACAAGCAGAGATGCAGGCCCTATTAAATGCTGTTCATGGTAGAGGATCACTGTCCTGCAGTTCACACTGGTTTATCAAGGGTTATTTCCAACTGCAATGTCACTTAACTGTTTTTGATTTACAGTGCTCCACCACGGTCTTCTACTTTTAACCCATTCCTCCCAACACCCCAACTCTCTCATCCTGTCCTCAAAGGAGAGGTGCTCCAGCCTTCAGATGATCTTCATGGCCCTCTGGACTCACTTGAACAGGTTCACGTTCTTCTTATGCTGGGGACCCCAGAGCTGGATGCAGCATTCCAGGTGGAGTCCCATGAGAGCAGCACAGAGGTACAGAATCCCCTCACTTGTGCTGCTGCCAATACTGCTTTGGATGCAGCCCAGGACTTCACTGGCTTTCTCTGCTGCAAGCTCACATTGCAGGCTCAGGTTGAGCTTCTCATCAACCAAGACTTTCTCCTCAGGGCTGCGCTCAGTTTAATATATTATTAATCAAATCTGAGTCAAATAACAAGAAATAAATCAAAATCCTAAAAACACCTTTCCCCCACCACTCCCTTCTTCCTGGTGTCACGTTCATTCTTGATTTTGTCTCCTTCCTCCTCCTCTAGCACCACAGGGGGATTGGGAATGGGGGTTGTGGCCAGTTCATGACACATTGTCTCTGCTGCCCCTTTCTCCTCAGTGGGAGGACTCCTGCTCCAGTGTGGGTTACCTTCCATGCAAGACAGCCCTACACCAGCTTCTCCAATGGGAGTCTTCCCCATGAATTACAGTTCTTCACAAACTGCTCTGGCATAGGGTCCTTCATAGGCTGCAGACAGATTTCTTCACCACCATGGACCTCCATGGACTGCAAAGACACAGCCGCCTCACCTTGATCTTCATCTTGACAGGAAATCCTTGTTCCAGCACCTGGAGCACCTCCTCCCCCTCCTTTGCTGACCTTGGTGTAGGCAGGCTGTTTCTCCCATGTATTCTTCACACCTCACTTCCAGCCTCGATTGCTGTGCACAGGTTTTTTTTCTCCACTTCTGACTTCTATCCCAGAGGTGCTACCATTGCCACTGATGGGCTCAGCCTTGGCCAGAGGCAGGTCCATCTTGGAGCCAGCTGGCATTGGCTCTTCTGGACATGGAGGAAGCTTCTGGCAGCTTCTCACAGAAGCCACCACTGTAGCCCCTCTGGCTACCAAAGCCTTGTCACACAAACCAAATACAGCTATGAACAGCTTACTCTCAGAGCCTAGAGACATTATTTAAATCAAAGGCCAATTCTTTATATAAAGTTACTTCCAGGGACCGATTAAATGGATTTTAAGCCCTCAAATAATGATAATCTAATTCTAACTAAGGGAAAGAATTATAAGGAGGCAAATCTTAAGTAATGAATTTGATATGTTGTTTCTGCTTGATATTTTAACTACTTTAAACAAAAACTTAGCTTTATACTGTAGTTTACAAGGAAATTCCTGAAAATTCATCTCTCCCCCTTGGTTCGTCAGAATAGAAGTTAATTTATAAAGTAGATCAGAAGCATCTATTCAAAGCTGGCACACTTTTTCTCATTTTTTTCCCCCTAGTGTATGCCATCAAGCACTTGATTTCTGTGCATTAGAAACATGGAGTTTTTAATGCTCTAATTCATTTTTATCACAGAAAGAGAAATTTTCAGTTCAAAAACGGATAAAAACTTTGGCCGTATGCACCACTATTTCTGTGTTTGCCACTGACTCAGGATGACTTTTGCTTGTAATTAACAGCAGTAAAGGGAAAAACACAGCTGTAGTTTTGGGTTCTTATGCAAGCAACAATGTTAATCCCTGGAGTAAGAACATCGCTTCTGTGCAGATCAATCCAGAAATATTTTAATATTTGAAAGGAGCTTTTGTAACAGCTCTGCAACCAAATTTACCATAAGTTTTATATGAATGAAATTTGCCTGAGTAATATCTGAAGATGATGTATCCTGAATCACAGCAAAAATCTTTGTTCCTATTGAAATGCTTCATATGAAAGAAAACCTAAGTATGAAGAGGGGTGCTTTTTATTCACCTGTCAAACAATCAACAGAACATTCCTGAATTTTATGTAGTTAACAAAACAAGTTAATTCTCTGAATGGAATATGATGTCAGTCTTGAAGACAGAACATTTCCCTGTTGTATTTTTAAAATTTTTTAATTTTTGGTTTGCATTAAAATTTTGCATGTGTTTTGGTAAAATGAGTGGCACATGGAAACACTTGGATTAACAGGAGTGGTCTATGCCTAAAAGTGCATGTATAGGACCTGTTTCAATATCTGCGGCATACTTCAGTTCTACTCTCAACCAACACAGCTTAGTTCTCCATTGCATGGAAGAGTAAGGAACTAAATTTTCTTACTACATCCAAAGTTGCAGATGAGCAGCCTTTAGAAAAAGGCACTTATAAGCAAGAAAGTCAAGTGTCTTGCCCAAGACGGTTTCTCTGAGATTACAGAGCTTTCCAGGCTTGGATTGTTCATTCCTTCCTTCAAGAACTCATCAGAATACAAAGCAATCACATTCTAGTGGGTAGGCTAAAGTCACATAACAAGGTTTGCAAATTTTAAGAGTGGAGGAGGAAATGAGAAGAAAAAGGGAAGAATTTTGCAAGTATGAAGGGACTTTTGCAATAGAGGAATCCTTTGGATGAGAAGTTTGAGGAGATGGAGCTCGCTGATGGGAGGTCTTGGTGACCACTGGAAGAACTAAAGCCTCGAACAGTGCAGCAGGGGAATGGAGCAGCCTGGGGCCCAATGCAAAAGAAAGGCAGCAAGACACTGAAGTGCAAAGTCACAGGAAGAGGGATTCTGACATAAGCCTCTTTTAGGTCCTTCAGCTCCCCTTCAGATGTCTTGCCAGCACTACAAGGTGTCATGACAATATACCCATGAGTCATTCACTTCAGAGCTTGTGAGAGAGGAGAGAGATGAGCCAGGGTGACTGACATTTGACATTAGAGGACAGAGACTTTTAGATTACTTATGAACAGACAGACTGTAGAAAATCAATAGAACCATGAGAGGCATGTTGCAAAGATGAAACATTTCAATTTAACCATGGAGAGAAGATATTTGAAGTAGCATAGTGTCATATAAGCAAGCCAACCTTAGAGCAGGCTGTCTCTTACTCCATTTTTGGAAGCTGCTTTCATGACATAAAAGAAACAAGCAAGGGCATGACTATGGCACCCAGACAAAACGGTCAGACAGACTGGATTTATTTGGACATTTTCAACATTGACTGCTGGGAGTACAGGAGCCAGCTGGACTTTTCCGTGATCCTCTAATGAAAATCAGAGATGAAGATGTTATATTTAATAAGAAATATAAATGCAGCCCAAGAATAACAGATAAGGGGGGGCCCAACAATTTTTGCATACGGATACGGATGACTAAAAAAGGTAAAGAAGAAATTCATGGAAACTGAATGGAGAGCATCTATGTAAACTATTTACATAAACCAATAAAGTAACATAGGAGTTTATAAAGAATAAGTCTCAGAATAAGTAGAAAGTAAAAATGAAGAGAAGGCTGTAGATATATTAGGTAATGAAAGGAATTCTTACCTAAAAAAAAAAAAACCCACAATTTTGGAAGGTGAATGTCCTTTAGTTTAACCAAAATTGATCTTGTCTGTTGGTGCAGAAAATTAGCAGCAAGAGTTGTCTGAACGGCAGCTACTCCCTCCAAGAAAATATTAATTTATTCCATGAGAAATTGCCCAGAAGCCAAAGTACTGTCATTGGGAAACATTGCTGCATTTATCCCAAAGTATACTTCAGGTACTTTATACTCCATTTCTCTTTTGGTCAATTCTACCTGTCAGACTATACTCCCTAGGAGACCATAGTCTTCTCCCCTGATGAGGAAAAGCAAAATATTACTTAATTTCCTGGCCAAAACACTTCACATTGGAATATAACCTAGTCAAAATGCCTGTGCTAAAGAGGAGATGTGGGGACAAGCTAACTTAAATACAGTTCCTACAGCTCACTACAGCATCATCCTGAATCAATGCACTTCAATTTTAATTTTAAAATATTCAGTTTAAAGCCTTTCAGAGACAAAAAAAACCCACAGAAGCAATAGATATGTTCCACGAGAGAACATTAACTGATAAAAGTATATATTCAAGCAGTACCAAAGGGGGAAAAAACCTTTAAACTTAAAGTTTTTTAAACTGTATCCAGTGTATGAAAAGTTCTATTCACATTTTCATTATTAAAGAAACATTAAATTTTGTGTTGAAGGTAAGGTCTGAACAGCTATAACACAGAGAACAAAGCATACATTCAAAAGAAACACAGATTGCAATCTCTTCAGGGGACAAAAATGAATATAATAGGAATTCAAAAAGAAATAAGTAGCATGACTTCAATTAAAAGTGCATTAAAGTATATTCAGACTGTTATGTGATGTGTTGTGTCATGATATCTTACAGATCCAGCAGACTTCTCTTATGGATGGAGATCACGATCACTACTGTAGTGTATATTCAGATAGCATATTCCTTTCTCTTTTTCTTAGACTTCATTATACCAGTTTCCGTTGCTTTATTTATTTTAATCTTGCTGTTATTTTGCCTTTTGTCTCTTTTATTTTTTTAAGATTGATGAGTTAAGACTGATGATTAAATTAAGCAAAACTAATCTTTTTTTTTTAATTCTTTTCCCAAAACAAGTACTGTTTCCTATTAGAAAACTGGGGCTAAATAAGTCCTTTTGAAATAGCACTTGGGTGTAAACACTTGAAATTATACAGCTTTCATTTGATCCCAGTGACACTGAAGCTAGCCTACTTTCATGGAAACTAATTATTTTCTGTTTTGCCTCTATCTCCATGCTTCCCGTAATTTACTCTTCATCTGTGAGTGAAATCAAATTTCGAAGACCAATGTCACCTGAACTAGAAAAGGACTGATTTCAGATTTTGGCACAGGATAAGAATTTGGTGAAAAATAGCAGCAAAAAATGACAACTAAATATTTACAGAGATATTAGAGAGCACCTGCAAGGTCATGTGTGTTATCTAAAATTTCTGGCTGTTGAAAAGTAGTGACATAACGGATACTTGTGAAATATGTCAGAATGGAAAAATCTGTTTGTGCGCTATCATACCTGTGCTTAATTTCTACAGGATGAGTAGATAATGCCTTTAGAGAACTGGAGAAACAGTTTGTCTCTTGGAGAACTTCCTAAAATGGAATTAACAATTTCAGGAGGGATAAAGGCCCCTACAGTGGAGGCAGTCTTTGAGTTACACAGGAAATTGGTATATCTATTAAACTACATCTACCATATTATACTAGAGCGTCTTTAAAAGCTGAATATAAACTGTTTAGTAGAAACAGCAATTAACTGTGTATTTTCATATTTGAGGAGCAGGCATCAGTCATCAGATAAGCACTATTAAATGGAAACCTAAATGGTCAGAGATTAGAAGAGGCTTTTTCCACCTAGCAAAAAGAAGCTGCAAGAATCTGTCACTCTCTGCAAATATATCAGATGATGAAGAGTTGTTTGTATTCAACATAATGCTACTATAGAGCAAAGTGCCATAGAGAGGTCATTCATATGATATTTATTTACACAGGTCTTCCACTTTTGAGCTGAGAAAGGCTCAGGAACAGCAATGAGGACAAAAACACCTGACCAGTTTTAAAACAGTGCTGCAGAGATCATCAAAAACACCCAAGGTTGCCTTCAATAGCAAAGAAATGGATCCCCATATCCCAGGTGACTGATATCAGCCTGGCATCCTCTTGTCTCACATTCTGTAGCTGTCAGCTGCCAAGTGTCCTTGGAAATCCTATCTTATACTGTCAAGTAAAATCTTAAAGTGCATGGATAAAAAGACTGATCTAGAGATAGTGGTAATTATCATGCTAATTAGAAGTGAGAGGAATTATGAAACTAGTTAGACAAACACTGTCATGAGTGGATCATTTACCAATATAACATCTAGTCTGAATTGCCTGTTATTTTCCATATAAACTTAATAAAATATGATGGGTTATATGTTCTCCATCTAAATTTTTTTTCCACTTCCTCTGACTATGAATGTACATAGCCCTCTAAATGAGCCGATGATGATTTTAAATATACAAATATCAGCAAAAATGGATTTTCAATATCATTCACCTTAATTGTGTTTCAAACTGATGAAAAAACATGGTCAAGGAAAGCTGTTATAATACTTAAAATGTAATGAAGTAGTTACAATCCCACTTTTTGAAAAGTAAAATTTTGTCTATTATTTCTGAATGGATCTGAATTCAAATGAACAATCTGTAAGTATTCAGAGCAGCAGAGAATATGCTCTTATATCCATTCTTGGTACCCACAAGGAAAAGGATCCAGCCACAAATGAAATATGGTTAACATCACTCCCAGAAACTGAAGCCAACTGGCACAGATTGTCCATATGCACATCCATAAGTACCTTGGGAGAAAAACTGGGTTTTTAGGCTAACTATACCTAGGATTTATTGGCATGCAAAAGGACATTGTCATCACTTTACAGTGTGTGTGATCACACAGGAGTACCCAGAAGGGTTTTTGAACATTTTAATTTAGTAGTATAAATGCAGCTGTGGGAGGACAGAGTATGGTCAATACAGTGTATCAGAAAAATAATGTGGGCAAATGCAAGTGGACTGTCATGGGAGAGGAAAATGTCTACCTCTTCCTAATTTCAAGCTCTAAAGCATGTGCATAATAATCATCAAAGCAAAAGGGCTTTTTAAAATTATTTTTCTTGTTTTAACCTAGAACATTCCAAAATTCCTAAACAATTAAAAATAGTGATTTGGAAGAATGTGAATCATAGTACAAGTTCTATCAAGCAAATTTCTCATGATATATTATTTTAATATAAATATTATTTATATATTTAAATTAGTTTCATTGATAGAAAATACATGAGTCAAAGGACTATTTTAAAAACAGTTTTAATTTTTTTTGTATTGAGACCAAGTTGAATTTTAAAGTCTGCTTGAAAATGCTCAATTACCTGAATACCAATCCAGGCAATTACCATGGGCTAGAGACTCACCTGAAATAAATCTATGCAATTCCTTTGACTTCAGAGACTAGACTCATAGAACAAAACTTGATTGTCTTTTCTCTTTTAATAGCTGCAATCATCTCAAAGAAAACAGAATACGAAACAGAGGTGACAACACTAATGCTGATAAAAGTAAGGAATGATAAATCTTAGTACCTCGAGATCTTCATAAAGCAAGTTTTTGTATTTATTTCTATATCTGCTGTTCAAAGCAGATAGTTTCAGACCCTTTTAATCATTTTCATTGCTGTCTTTATTTTTGTTCTGCACATCTTTAAATTGTCTCCTACCATCCAGCAACATAAATCAAGAGTAAATCCATTGAATTCAGCATTTTCACTGAATTCAGGGAATCCATATCTGGAAACAAAAAGGAAGCATAAGCATATTTAGTTCACTGGATAAAAGCCTTTCATTACGTTATGTCTATTTCTTGTCTCAATTTGATGGGAAATAAAATATGAATCCAGATTATAAATTTAATTTGAAGCATTTTAAAAATACTTAATATTTAAAGAATGCAAATAGATATATTAGCTAAAAAAATCACTGGCATTTAATCTAAATAGATATGCTAATCTTAATCAAATTGGCTTAAGACAAGGTTCTCTAGATCAGTGCTTTAAGGGAGTTACTCTTGCTGATAATATATTGCATCTTCAATGAGTAGTCTTGATAAAAGAGAATCTGATTTTCTTGTGAAGGCCTTTTTAAAAAGCTATAAAACAGACTTCACATCACCATATGGGAAATAAAAACAAGAGACCTAATCTTCACAGTTTTAGGTCTCCATAAAAACTTGCCTTAACTTCAAAGCCCTCTCTTCAATAAAGTTTCCATTTTCTGTGCTTGCTCAGAAATTGGTTGGTAACTCCTGTCCTATAGAGAAGAAAGGTCAGTAAGGTATGACAACCACAACATATCGAAAAGTACAGTAATTTTATCTAGTTGGTACCATTCTCAAAGACAGCTTCCAATTAAAAGACAACCAAGAAATCAGTAAAAAACAGAATGATGGCCAAACATGCTGAAAACAGTATGCGAGAGAGTGGAATAATTTATTTGCCATTTAATATATATGGGAGTGAGATCGACTTTAAACTTTTTTTTCTTTTTGCTACCTTTTCATATAAAGGAAAAAGCCAGATTTCAACTTTTTTATAAATCCTTGAAGAGTAGTGTGGTACATTTAAATCTGAGGAAAATATTCATCTTTTATAAACAACTTTTTCCAAGTTCATATTTATGCCAGTTACATGAAATTCTAGCAGATATATCTAAGTAAAACTTGATTGGCATGTTTATAGTGAAAATCCTGCAATTGTGCTCATATTATACTATCATTCAGTTTTGCTGGTTGTCAGCACATCAGCAATTATACCTTCATCAACCAGCTCCTAAAAGCAGAGGGAATCATCTTGGCTTTCTTATAAATTCTAAGAAAAAGAATTAGAGCCTGGTGTTGGCTATTATTAAACACATCCACAGCTTTCCCAGTATGAATCATTCTGAAGGCACCTTATCTCATTAATTAGGGATTTTCATTGCTATATTTTGAACAATAAACAATGTAAATTTTATCACATTCCTATTTGACCATGTTGTGCTTGTAGCAGGATAAACTGCAGAATCCAGGCAAGTCCAATTCACACAGGTGCTTTGAAAGAGTTACCATAAACTGAAGAGTGAAAGAAAGCACCGAAAAGAAATTTGATTAACTTTCCATTTTACTGCACCACTCACTGCCTTTCTTTCAATCAAGAAATACTATTTTTGTACAACTCAGCAAAGGTCAGCTCAGACAGAACTTTCATTATTCAAGCATCTGTCCCTGACAGACAAACAAAAACTATCTATACCAGAAGGGCTTCCCAGAAAATGTGCAAGCCAGCATTCTTAAAATCATTAAAGGAAACCAATTAGAGCCCAAAGGGTCAGAAAAGTAATTATTTTGTGTCTGATTCAATACCCTAGAGGCTGGATACAGGAGCCTGCTAAAGCACAAACATAAGGATGTTATTCAGAGACAAGGCTTTCTTATGTCTTAAAAAATACAAATTCCAGTGTTTTGCAAGATGAAGTCTTTTGTCTTCCCCAAAAATAAAATTAATTATTCTCTGTGATTTTCTACCTAGAGGTTTTATTTCATGAGCATTCTTTGCAGTACTGCTAAAAACAGTGGCATGACAAAAACAACCATTACAAGAAAGGAATTAGAAACAAAAATGTCAAAATCTTGTGAAATGACCTTTACATAGCATTAACAACTAGTTACTGCAACTAGTTTGCAGCTAGTAAGGGAAATTATCCATGGTGAGTTAAATTCTATTGCTTTGTAGCCTTCCCTCAGAAGTGCTCATTCGAGGTTATAGCCACTAGAACGAGTGAGACTGATATGATGGTAAAATAAACCCAGGTGAGTTGAACAGTGACATCAGATTAAAAGCTTTATCTGTCCAGTTCTATAAATAACTTTTTTGTGTCATGTAATTATTACTATTTCCCTTTGATCTGTAACAAGCATCCAACATAGTGGGTAGAAAAGCAGGCACTCAAATTTTAAGACATCAGTCTTCACTATGGAACTTATTCATTGCTGAGGAAAGACGCATTTTCCAGAAGACAAAAGCCAGATTGTAGCATCACCTGCCATTAAATAGCATATCCTATAAAGGACCTGGGAATTTAGAAGTAAGCAGAATTGACTCCCACCATAGAATGCAGAGGCCTGTACGAGGATGATGAGTATGGTGAACTCCCTGTGAAAACACCGGAAGTTGAGTTCTTCAGCAGGAGATGGGAACACACTGGCATGTGGCACCTGGATTGGTGTACACAACACAGAAAGATTACAACAGTGTTTGTGGGAATTGATGTGACTATTCAACTTCTCCATAAGCACCTGGGTGATTAAAACAGATTATTTTAATCTACTTAACACCAGTGGAACTATACTTTGGTTAATAGTATATTAACTATATATACTATACTAACAGTAGTATATTGTAAATTACATCTTCACTGCTGATGAGTATGTTCTGTGCCCTTCCCACACTGATGGCACACCACTAGAGCCTTCTGAGTCAGATCTGGTTGCTAATTTTCAGAAATAGGAGAAATAAAATTATAAAGAGGTGGGTGGAATTCCTTTGCAAACGAGTTTTTGAGTACTTTGCATCACTCAAAACACCATAAAAGCTCCCAGCAATATATTGGGTGAAACAGAAAGGTTTCACCTTTGATGCTGAAACAGAAAGGAATGCACAGAGGACACAGATATCACCAAAAAAGAGTGACGAAGAAAATATGTAGTAGGGAAGAAAAGTGTCATTTAAAGTTTGTTTGGCAAGAAAAACATAAGTGCTGTTAACAGACTTTCACCATTAAGCAAAAGGATTTCAAGGTCTTGGACCCAGAAGAACTATGGATAAATCAAATCAGGTAATCCCAGTTCCACGAAGAAACAGAAAAGAGGTAGGTAGTGAACAAGTCAGAAAAGGCTCTGACATGGAGGAATCTCCGGGGATATGGAGTTTCTACTTCAGGACACTCTTAGCATGCAGTAGATGTGGGTTTCTCTTGTTCAGTTATGTAGTGTAACTCATATGTGAAAGGGCAAAAGGGTTTTATTTAAAAATAGTGATGATAAGACGAGGTGAAACATAGACTTTTGGGTAAAAGTATTTACTCTGTGGAGGAATCTGACCTAGAAGAGTTGGATTTTGGCTGCACATTGGATACAAGCTGTATCTTGGAAGAGCTGAACTTCTAGACATCACAGGAGACCTCACCTCTTCATAATATAAATGATCTGACTGAAAGCAAATGATTGAGCTCCCACATATAACAAAATAGAATCTGAGATGTGGAGACATTGTGCCACTAGTAAATCAGCTTAACAAAGAATCAAGACAGCTGACAAGGGTGCTTCTGGTGCCATAAATCTATTCCATCCAATAAAAATACAGTAATCTATGTTGGCTCTATGTCTGACAGCTATTCTTGAGCAAAGCAATCTGAGTAGGTTTATGAACCTCTGCCTGAAAGTCTGTGAAAGAAAAAAGAAAATTTGGTTCACTGACAGGAGGCAGATGACAGTAGGTCACAATCTTGAAAAATATCCAGGAGATCCAACTCAGGAAAAAGGAAAATTTTGCTTCATTTTCTAAGAAGCAGCCACCTCTACCTCCCTGTGGCTGGGTTCATTCTGTATACAAGAAATATTCTCTAACAGAAGAATGAGAACAGATTTTGACTTATTTAATAAGGGACCTGAATTAGTAAAAATGCAGATTTTTGATCAGTTGTTTTCATGAAACTTTGAATGCTGACACATTCTCACAAGGTCCTTGAGGTACCTGAGGAGGAACCTCTTAAGGATACATGAAATCTTACCTATTCTATTAAGGATCACAGATAGACTGTGAGGGTCTTTTTTTAAAAAAACACTACTTCAAGTCAGGAAGTCCTCTCCTGTAATCAGACTACCATTTGTGTTCCTCCCGCCACAGAGCCAGGTATGACTCAAAGGATATTTTTAGCTAAATGGCCAGGTCAGTTCCCTATGATACTGCAGGAAAGATCCAAGTGCTGACATATCAGTAGCTAACAACATTTGAGATAATTTCTTGTGTTCAAGACATCCACTTGGATACACACCACAGGGCCACATGAGACCACAGCCCTCTGACTGGAAGCTGGTAGCCAGGTGGCATCACAAACGGCATCAGACACCCATGGGGTGATCCACTCTGGATCCCAGCCAGATCTGTGTCTTACCTATGACTCAAGGCACAGGACTGAAATTAAGGTATTCAAATCAAGGCACCAATGAGCAGGACATGCTGTGGTGGCACATCCCTATTGTAAGCAGATAAGGAGCAGTGACTTCAGTAGTGATGTCACTCTCACAGGCAGAACAGGAAGCAAAATTTTATCATTAGTTGAGGAGAAGATACTGGTTTAATTTAGTCACTTTTGTGCAGTCCAAATGTTGGCTGTGAAACAAGAGAAAAGGAGAGTGTGTGGACAAGAGCAAGAAATAAAATTTTGACAGCAAGAAGATGCTGAAGTGATGAGGAAAATCTTGGGGAATTTGTAATACATTTACAGTGAGAAAAAAATATTTTGCCTTTAGGGTGTTTACTAGCCTTGCACTGGGCAAAAAAAATGTGAAGATATAGAGTTGGCTGAGTGTAGTATCTGCTTCTCCCCAGAGGAGACTGAAATCTGTGAGCTCAGGTATCTAAGAAAATTATGAACTCCAAATTCATCGCATTTCAGTAACAGAAAAAACTTACTTTTCTCAGACGTCTTGTGAAGTCTGACTTCTGACTGCACTGGTTGAGCTATAAATAGTGCACATTAACATATGGAAAATACTGTGCTACATCTGACTCTTGCATCCTCCAGTTCTGGGCAGCACTTTTAGAGGAAAAAGCATCTGTAACACAGAACTTTGAAATAACCTTCCTGTTTGTGGAAACAGGCTTTTATTCTTAGTGTCTATAAAAAATTTCTGCTTTCCACAGAAAATCCTGATTTATGGCAGTCTTTAGTGTAAACTAGAGTTGTGCAAATATTAGTGTGAAAACTGAAATATATTTATCAGAAAATATTCTTTTTATGACTGACAGAACTGCATTTCCTCATGCACCGACCCTCTGTGGACTAGACTGACTCCCACAAAATACAAAATACACTGCAGAAAGTTTCATTTAGAGAGAAGCCTGAGAAAGATGAGATCTGCATGTACCTTTTTTTGCTCTGAAGTTCTCTAGTATTTTGATTTTCATCCAGTATGGGATATAACTCTTCTTTTTTCCTACCCTCTCATCTTCATCTCTGCCTTGCCATAAGATGAATTTTCTTCTAGCACTTTATGTTTGTCTCATAAGATTTGATTTTTTTGGGATTGTATTAACCTCTTCGTGTCACCTGTTTGTGTTTAAAACAAGGACAAGGAATTTGATAATCTAGTGTAGTTACTTCCTTATTTTCAGAAAAATCCCATTGGATATCTTTTTTATATTAACTAAGAAAATAGACAATTCTCCTTCATTTTATCTATACTAGAGATCTGAAATAAGCCCAGCACAATTTCTTATCTTTAGACTAGCTGGCCCCAACCTATTCAGTATCTCCCAGGGAAATGTTATCAGAGTTCAAATAATTTAGATTTGAATCCATCCTGTTTTAGCCATATCTTTTTTTTTTTTTCCTTTTCTTATAAAACAGTGTTGTTTACTGAGCATAAAATCTGAGATGTAGCCAGAAAAAGTCTATGGCTTTCTGCTGACCTGGCAGAGCAGGATCTCAAGACATGTCTTGGCCTGACGTGATTTAAACTTTATGTTCTAGTGAGGCAACTGTTGTCCCACTACTTTAGTGTAAGCCTTGTGAATGCCTTGTAGGTAAAAAAGCCGAGGCAAGGAATCAGCAGGTGGCAAACAGCAGCCCCTTTAGAGGGGCTGGGGCTGCTAGAAAAGAAAACATATTAACCACTACAAGCCTAATGATAGTATTTCAGCTTCTTCTAGTCCACTTAAACATTGTTTGACATTCTTCTTATCATATATTTGTAAGGAGTTAAGGAGCACTGTTGCCTGTCTCCAACACTGTCAAGGCAACAGAAGAAACTTGCCTCTCTGGGTGCCCAGAAGGCCTGGAAATCACTGAATCACTGTCCAAAGTGGAGAAGGAGAAGACTGTTCCCAGAGTCAGTGGCCAGCCTCAAAAAACTGTAGGGCTTCCTATCCTGCTGTAGCTGGGACTAGGGATATTGTTGTGACTCTAAGTCAGTTTGTATTTTCAGTCTATAGGAGGATTTGGATAAGCATACAAAGAAATTAAAGACTTCCTTAGGAGTACTCTGAGTATCTAACTCATGGCCCTTAATTCCTGACAGTCTGCCTGCTGGTGCTCTCCAGTGATTTAAGGAAGCAAAGAACACCCTACTAAATGCATTTATCTCCCTTCTGTCTTTCAAATCTGTTTTGTACAGCAAACCCCATTAAGCTCTGCCCTAACCATATGAGCAGCATCCACGTAAAAAATGGGGAAATGAACATCACAATGCTTTGGAAATTCTGCTGCAGCTTAAGAAAACATGGAGAGTACCAGAAAGAAATTAACTGAATTAATGTTCTGAGAATTATTCTCATTTCTGGATTTTTTTCTCCAGGTTTTTGTTGGGTTTTTTTCAATAATTTTCCTTCTGTTTTCTTCTGCCTAAGCCTGAAAATTCTGAGGTTCTTGTGTTCACCTAAAATGTCATCAATCCCTTCTGCAGAGAATTTTGAATGATGTTAACTGTCTCTAGATCAGTGGGAGGCAGTCACAATCTGTATAATATGCACCTCACTTACTTTTCCTTCACAGAAGCATCTCACAGAGGTCATAATTACTGTTGCACACTCCATGAGAAAAATACTCTTTCCACTACTGAATCTCTCACTGAGGTGCATGAGAAGCTATATGATTGAGGGTTGTTGACTTTTTCAGCCTTAGTATATGAGAAAGCAAGGAAAAAGAGTAAGTTGTTTTTCTCTGACATAAAGAGAAGCTCTAATAAAAGTTCATTAAAACTGTATAAAACTCACTCATTAAGGTACTCTCCCATTTGCCAGTTTCTGAGAATATGAGAACATATTTGGAGTTCTGAGAACACGAATTTACTAATCTAATGTTTTAAGGGAATATTCAGCTCTTGGTTGGAGGCCCAATCTTGACACTGCCTGCTATCTGTCCCCTAGGTTTTTGTTAGTCATCGTGTTTAACTGTAATACATAAAGCTAAGCATTTAAATAGCATCTAAAGACAGGATGGGCACCTACAAGCCATCATTAAGTGAAAGATTTCTTCTTGAAAATAACAAAAATTACAGACATTAGTACAGGAGTTCTTTGAAAGAAAAAAGGAATTATTTTAATATTATTATATATTATATTTTCATTATACTTATATGAAGAAATTATATGTAATTTATGAACTTCCTTATAATTTATGAAGAAATCATTATCTTCACATTTCCTGTTTACCTGTTCTGAATTATGATAATTGGACAGGGATTTTTTTTTTGCACCTATTCCACTACATATTTTTGCCACAATCAGTAACATGTTGCAGACCTTGTACCACCCCAGCAGCAGAGTTCATCCTGGCTCACCACGGCCCAAGCCTGGTTTGCCAGCGGTCGAGAGGCGCAGTGCCTGTGGCCTCTCCTGTTTTAACTTCACCCCGTGACCTCCAAGGAGGCACTGGCCCCACCGAGCAGCTGGGGAGTCAGCAGGTGTGGGCAGCTGGGGCAGGCAGCTGCGCCACTCTGGTTTCAGCTGGGAGCCCCTGAGAGGGAAAAAGAGGCTGTGAGGGGATTAAAAAAAAAAAAGTAGAATAAAAAAAGCAACAAAGCAACACTCCTCATGGGGAGGAACGTGAACAACTTGGTGTATGCTTCCCCCTTTCCTCTTGAAGGGACTGAAACTGCCGTTGTCTCATCCTAGTGGCACACAGGAAGGGTGAGCACCACACCAGGGTAATGGGTGAAATAGCAGTAAGCTTTCCAGCACTACAGTTCTGAAGTTTTTATTGATTAGGCTTTTTTTTTAATTTCTCCATAGTGTAATAACATCAGTATTGACATATAACAGCTATTTGCTGTCCCTTGATTAGAATACTAGCATTTCAAATAAGTTAAAAATAAAATCTTGGATACATATATGTGCCATGTTACCTTTTGCTCTTAAAAATATATTGAATGTAACATTAGCATTTCATTCTTAAATACATTTTCATATATTTTCTTTTTGGTTTTTATAACTAAAGTTGCTTTACAAGTTATAAGTTCATTGAATTTCTTTTTACAAAAAATCACACACAGCAAGTTCAGAACATGAGATGCTATAAAATCTTATTTATTGGTTTAGAGTATCTGGGTTTATTATAGAGCTCCAAGGGATACTGTAAGTTGCATTATCTGTAGAATATAACAGTAGACAGTAAATTCTTTGAGGCACTAATAGTCGCTTAAAATGTAATTTGTAAAACATGCACCCCAGTGGGGCACCTGGCCGTGTTCAGGCCTCTAATGCTGTGTAGTGGTTTGGCCTTGGCTGGGTGCCAGGTGCTCACTACTCTGCTCTATCACTCCCCTTCCCTGTGGGGTAGGGGAGGGAATAAGGTGGAAAAGAGCTTGTACGTTGAGGTAAAAGCACTTTACTAAAACAAAAAGAAAAAGAACAAAGTGAGAGTTTGCACGCGCACAAGAAAAAAAGAGAAGTCAATCTATTTCCCATCAGTGAGCGATGTCCGGACACTTCCCGGGAAGCAGGGCCTCAGCACACAGTGTAGTTCCTCTGGAAGGCAGATACTGCAGAGTAACAAATACCTCCCCTTCCTCCTCTCTCCATGAGCTTTTATATCTGAGTTGACATCACATGGTATGGAATATCCCCTTGGATGATTTGGGTCAGCTGTCCTGGCTGTGTCCCCTCCCAGGATTTTACCCACTCCCAGCCCTCTTGATGGAGAAGGAGTGTCAGAGGGGCAGTGCTGCTCCACAGCAGCCAAAACACTGGCGTGTTATCAACACCCTTCCAGCTACCAGTGCAAAGCACAGCACTGTGAGGGCTGCTAAGGGAAAAGTGAACCCTGTCTTGGTCAGACGTAATACATGCTGCCATAGCACAATGATGTGCTATGACAGCTCAGACAAAAATCAAGTACTACGTATGGAAAAGTTTATGCTGTGCAAGTACTGTACTTATCAAGTAGTGAACTATACTCATTAAGCACTAAACTGTATTTTTTAATCTCTCATTAAGAAAGAGAGAGAAGATAATGGGAATCAAAAATAAGAAATAGTAGTTTGGTGAAAGGTGAAGTTAACAGAATTCACTTATAAAGCAAACACAATGAAACATTTCTCACCTTTCTGATGGACAGCAGCTTCTAAACAGAACTTTTGCATTATAAAGGCAAGAATTTCCAGTCTTCATATACATTCTGTTCAGATTAATCTAGCTGAGAGTTTATATTCATTTCCTCCTCCTTGGGTATTAATGGTATTCACATCCTTAAAACTGCACTTGATTATATTAAATTGAGCACCTTGATGAATAGAAATGGTGTTTTCGAAACAACAACAAAAACAAAAATGAGATAGCAATTGGCTGATTGGTAAGGAAACTAACAATTTTTTTTAAAAGATTGGAATATGAGTTGTGGCATACATCACATTGACCAGTTATGACTGCAGGGGAAAATCAATTGCAATTAGAAGTGATGGCAGCTTTAATGCTGCAGAGACTTGATTTTGTTTTGCTTCATATTCTTGTGTGTGTTCTAAGATCAAAATGAATCAGCTTATGAATGGCAATCACACTTGGACACAAAGGTTTTAATTAATTGCTACTGCCTCCTGCATGGCTCTGTTAATTATTTGCATGAGAGAGTAACAGTCATAAAACTGATTTTTTTACATAGATCTGAAAAATTTCATACAGCATTTTTTTGGGTTTTTCTCTTTTTACTTGAAAAGCACTAGTTTTATCCTCTGTGTCTAAGTTAGGAAGTCATTTCCATGGTTGCCAATTAAATATCGCAACTCCGGTTTCAAACTGAGCTTCACAGTAAGACAATTTAGATCCCTATTGAAATTCAGTATGTAGCAAATGTGTTTCTCTTTGTCTGTGGAAATAGCTACAGAATGTTTACACCACACTGAAATTGTGTTTTCACATGGTCTGTTGTACATGTAAGCCGTTATGGTTATGTCTCCACAAAAGAAAGCAGTTATCTGTTGATAAATCACAACACAGCAGGCAGGCACAGCAGCGCCTGCAAACAGATGCACAGAAGGAGGCTGGAAGTGGGTGAAGGTAGTGAGGCCACGGAGGCGATGCCCCATAGGGCACAGTGACCATCACCTGCAGGACCAGCGCCCCCAGAACAGTGGAAGATTCAACGCAGAGCAAATGCTTTGCAGATACCTCATTCATGTTGCTACATTCTACATGAAATTTTGGGTAGTTTCTCTTGTTTTCAGATGTTATGATGGCTGGTTAATAGTTTGGGGTGTCCTTTCCTATTGTGTAAGAGCACTGTGCTGTGCTACAGAACTGGCAAATAAAGTAGAGAGAGACAATTGGCACTACTCTACTGCACCTTCTGTTCAGGCTGGCCTGCCTGCCTGCATGTTGTACCTCATCACAATCACTTCCATCCACTGCACTTACTTCTTTAGCCCTGTTGTCGTACCATTCTAGCATGTGTACCACCTAGTAATGAACAGGATTTTTCCTTCATCTTTATATAGTAGCCCTGAGGAGGAGGAGGCAAGGCATCAGTGTTTCTACTTTTCTTGTAAGGAATTTTTTGTTTCATTTTTTTTAACAAGCATCATGGTTATGTACCTGCTCACAAGGAAGCCCTTCTGGCTTGATGTATTCTCTTTGAAGAGGTTTTTGGCCTGTCAGTGACTCATCCTTCAGCTGTTATGTCAAATAAAATAACATCCAGTCACTCTTTTCTCCTAGGACTTTTCAACCTCAAAATGTTTGATTAGAAGGAATTCTAGACAGAAATTAAAGCTTTTGGAAATATTAATAAGCCATGGAAGAAAGAGAAAAAAATATGGCAAGAAATTCAGCAAGCCAACAGGAACATTTTTTAAAAGAAAACTTCTCTTGGGAGTAAAAGTTTCTCTCTTATCAAACAAACACTCAAAAGTATTTTTTTGTTTTAATTTACTGTTTATTACACACCGGCTATGCCTTCAAGATGTACCAATAACAGTAAGAAAGTATTAATGCAGCTGGAACAAGGGACAGGAAAATATAAAGACAGTCAATATTTGGTGTCTGAGTTCAGCTCTCAAAACTTGTTGCTGCAGTGAGGTAGCTGCTAGTGCAAGTATTCTACAGAAATTCTGCTAGATTTTTCACAGAAAACAAATATTTTAGCATAGGATATCAGAAACAATGACTTCAAAATGTTTATAGGAAGCAGCACAGAGCCTGGGGTGGCAGAAGGCACCAGAGGAGCACAGCAGGATGTCACTCAGCTGCCTGGCTGTGGCAGGCTCCTCTGCCATGCACGTGGGAAGGTGCATGGAGGAGCTCTGCTGGGCCAGGCTTCAAGCTTATTTTATAAGAGGGCGTAAAACCATTGTTCAATTATCAAACTGTAGGAAGGAGAGGAGGCCTCTCAAGTTTTAAAGCATCCTCTGACGAGATTGGAGAAAGAATTATATGGCATCTTGTCTGTGAGAGATAGCTCAATGGTGCTGGTTTCCATTGCTCCCTCCAGAGTACATCTCATATCCCTTCACTTGGCACCAGAGACTTCTCACAGAAATAACATTTGTTTTATAAAATGAACAGCTGGAAGACATCTGGTTAAGCTCATTTGTGACATAGGAATTCATGGGTAAAAGGCTGAGTGGATAGCTGCTATTTTGTCTCCTTGGGTGATGTTGCAATACAAACCCAAGCTTTTCACAAATGTTTTTCTTGCATTTTCCTTTTCTATTTTTTTCCTTCTTTTCAAAGTCTTCAAACATTGATACCAACCTGCAGGATTTCCTGGAGGCTCAGCAAGTGTGCAGCATGCAATTTCAAAGCCACACACTATGGCTTTCAGTAAGCACCACATGGATATATGCTGGCATGTGTGCAGAGTATCTCCTAAGCTTGGCACAAATGTAGTCATCTCTAGAATCACAGTCTTATAATTCCATTTTTCAATACACTGCTTGAACAGCAACATTCAGCTTTCTATAAAGCAGAAATATATGTAAGAAGTTAAGTACAAAATCAATGTGATGCTGATTTTTTTTTTAATTCTTGCTATTTTTTTTCCAATGGTGTTCATAGACTGGCAGATCCTCAGCTTTAGAGGAAAGACAGGCAGGTAGACAGGCACCCTGCCGTAGCTGCGCTGCACATCTCCAACAGGAATGTTTCTCCAATGATGGGAGGATTGGTGATAGCAGAAGGCATTTCTGTGATGTCTTTTTCTTTCCACATTCACCTGTGAAGAGGTTGACCCTACTGATTCCTCCAAAAAGCACTGTTTAATTTCAAGGCAAGGTTGTCTCTATTCTTTCTGTTCACTTGGAGAAAAAGATTCTGCTGTTTTTCACTGACCTCTGCTTGAAACAGCAGGTGAATGATACTGCCCGGTCCTGAAGAAGACGAAGAAAACAAAATCCACCACATAAGCCTTCTTTAAAAGTGAGTCTGTTTACATGCTCAGAACAGTAAAGATGTCACTTATGGAGAAGTGTCCTATGCCAGAACTCCTGTTCCATAGCAACTGCAAAATTGCACTTGTTCCAATGCAATTTGGTAGCCTCAATATAATTTCTTTTTCTCCTCAGTGCTGGGATTTAACAATTTTGTTCTTAAAATAATGCAATGGCAACAAAGACACATTTTGCTGGTTTTGGCTAGGGTAGAGTTAATTTTCTTCACAGTAGCTGGTATGGGGCCATGCTTTGGTTTTGTGCTGAAAACAGTATTGATAATTTAGGGAAGCTTTTATTATTGCTGAGCAGAGCTTACACAGATCCAAGGCCTTTTCTGCTTCTCATACCACCCCACCAGTGATCTGGTTGGAAGTGCACAGGAAATTGGGATGGGACACAGCCAGGACAGCTGACCCCAACAGACCCAAGGGACATTCCATTATAGAGAGCATCATGGTCCATATATAAAGAGCAGAGGGGAAAGAAGGAAGGGCGGATGTTTGGAGTGACAATGTCCCAAGTCACCATTACACATGGTGGAACCCTGCCATTCCGGCGGTGGGTGAACACCTGCCGCTAGCGGGCCCGGACACCAACAACACGGACGGCCTTATGTAGATGCAAACTGACCTCTTTATTATATTTACAAAGGTGCTTATATACCTTAGCACGCTGGACTAACATAAGGTCATTGGTTCACTGACCAGCCACCCCCCAGAAGGGATTGGCTGGACCCAGCAACTCTACCTCATGTTTTCTTCTTTGGTCTCATAACAAGACCATAATTTACAATACTTTGAGATTGTTTTCCTGCAGCGTCCTTGAGCAAGCCTTGCTTTCTCACAGACACTTGTCAGGAAACTGAAATCTCTTTGCACCCAGGCCTGTAACAGCCACAAACACCTGCCTGCCACAGGAAGAGGTAAATGAATTCCCTGTTTTGTTTTTACATGCATAGCTTTTGCTTTCTCTGTTAAACTGTCTTTCTCCCACGAGTTTTCTCTTTCACTTTTCCAATTCTTTCCCATCCTACTTCAAGGGGAGTGAGTGAGCAGTTGCATGGGCCTTGGTTCCCAGATGGACTTAGACCCACACAGACACCTAATTATTCCCTCTATTTTCTTTTTTGTTTCAAAACAAGATAGAAAATTCCTGAAATCCTGTGTCACCTTCTCAGGCTAGTGAGCAAAAAGTTTGCTGCCAAGAAGGGCAGCAAGATTGCCAGTTTCCTGTCTCTCTTTGAAGGAAAGCTGAGGATCTTTCTAATTTTCACTCAGGTGAGTAAAAAAGAGAAGTCCAGTTCTGAAGGGGGCATATATGCTTGCAGAAATTTTGTCTGCTATGATGAAACATATTTTCTGAATATATTTTTCTTCTTGTCCTGAAATATTGCCTCAGATCTACTGAAAAGTTGTTTTAGCCATCAATCATACGTTAAAGGATCTGAAGAAGATGCCAGCAGAAGTGCAGAGACAGTATCCCCAGGAAGTCCTGAAAGCTGCACAGTGTAATTCTCTCCATATTTCCATGCATGCACACAAAAAAGCCAAAGCTCTAGCCACAAAGCCATAAATAGATATGTTAAATCATTCATTATCCTCCACTCTTTTTTCTAAAAAAATTTCCTTTTCTTTTGAATTGATGAATACCTTTTACTTTTATCTTAAATATCCTTTCCTTTGATAAAGCAATAATGGAAAAGGTTGATGTATCAAACAAGTATTAGCAAATTATTCTATATTCTTCCCAGATGCTTTAGCTGCAATATTCACATCCAGGTACCTATTAAAACTTACTGTAGAAATACTGTCAAGTGAGTGTTTAAAATCTAACTATGCTCCTCAGTAGCCCAGATGGCACAAGTTATTTCCAAATAACTAATTTATGTGAAAACATATAAAGCCTCTGGAATAACAATATGATGCACAACCAATAGAATTGCTATACATGCAAAAGTAATAGAATATCTAATGGGGTAAACTTTCTACAGATTTCTTGGTATCAAATATACTTTCTCAATTTGAAACTGTTTATCTCATTGTTTTACCAAAGGGTTCATATTTTTTAGTTCAAAGATTTCCTTTTTGAAAGAAAAGAAATATGGTTGCCATGTGCTTCTGAGGAAGTGGGAATGCCTAAATATACACCTAGAAAATGAAGCTCTTATTTAAAGTTCCACTATTCACCCCTGCATATTATCTGAACTTTTGCTGATCCTTTACTTTTCTAATGCAACATCTTTTGAAGGTTAGAGACAGCACCTACTGACTTGAATGAATAGGACTCTGTATCTAATTTGGCTTTTTCTCTTATATACCCTACTAATTTAGATTCTTTCTTTAGATAGCTGCACAACTTTAATGATTCCTTTTTTTTTCTCCTAAAATCTTTCCCAGTACTTTTTTTTTTCTGTCTTCAAAGACACACACAGGTCTGACCCATCATCTTCAATACTTTCCTGACCTCTTGGTTACTACTTTGGCTTTGTAATGTTGTACAAGTCAAGCACTCTTACTGTCAATATGCAGTATGGATATAAAATAATTATTGTACTGCTTTTGTCAATAACACTCAAATAATTTTAACATTGACTTTTTATGTTCTTTCCTTTATTTGCGTACTTCAGGAAGAAGACCCTTAATCTTAAATATTCAAAGTCTCTTGCATTTTGGGTTCTTTCAGCCTCAATGAACCCATATTTTAAGGATCAGGTTATGCATTTACTTATGTCAAAGTTAAAAATAACAAACGAGTGATAGTACATAATGCAGGATAAAGACATAAGCTCACCATCAGCTAAAGGAAGCTGTGAATGTGAAATAGCCTTAGTAATTCTCAGTTATTCTCAATTGCTTGGAAACACAATGTACTAAATAACCCCAAAGCTGATTCCTCAGTTTAAGATGAAGTGAGGCCACATGCTATGACACCATGATGGAATCTCACTGGAGCTGGATTTTGTTAAACTCCTTCCTTGAACCATGCAGGAAGGGTTGAGGACAGCTCCAGCTGAAGAAATCAAGGGAAGTTGCTTCTGTTCTGTCTTGACAACTGGGAGTTCAGGAGCTGGACGTGGCACTTCGTGCTGTGGTCTAGCTGACACTGTGGTGTTTGGTTTAAGGTTGGAGTTGACGATCTTAGAGGTCTTTTCCAACCGAAGTGATTCTGTGATTATTCTGCAATTCTGTGACTGTGTAAATGCCCAATTTCTTGTCTATAGTAACCTGTTGCAGCCTTACAGCACAATGAGAACAGCTTTGCTCCCACAGGGTTTTCAAACTGCCAAGTTATTTTTTGAGGTAAAATAGACTATGGGTCACCTCAAGAGAGAAACATGATAATTCTTTACCTGAGATATGTTTCCCAATTAAAAGTTTTATTAAAATGAAAAACATATACCAATGCCTAGAATGTCCAACAATAACAACCTTGCAAAAATATTTGGCAAAATAAAAAATACTAACATAGAGCAGAATATTCTGCTCTACTGCTTTCTGAATATCTCATATCTACCTCATATACATATGTTGGTCCCTGTATAACAGAATTTGGGTGGAGTTCAAATCTGTGGATCATTTACAGTGAAACTACAAATCCTTTCTCATGAGAAAGGCAGGGTTTCTTTTTGCCTGGAAGAAGGGAGAATGCCAACATATCCCATAAAGAAACATTTTGTGACAATTTTGTGAAAAATTTCTCCAAATTTTACCTGAAAATATAGGAAGGAACTTCAGCATAACACAGCAAGCTGTAGCTTCATGGACACATCATGTTTGAGGGGAGGATTCAAATTACTGGTGTTGATGTGCTACATAAGGAAACTGTTAACCGGGCTTCTGTGCTTAGACTATGAAGGTGGTGAGTGCTTCAGATCTGTAGAAACTAGGAACTTTGGAAATTAATTCACTAACCCAAATAATCTTTCCCCTGAGAATGAGAGCAGAGGTAGTTAATATTCTCTGCCTTCATCCCCTACCCACAAGGCAAGACTTCCAACCCTCAGAATTGCTTTCATGGCAGTTTGGAGTGTTTGCTGGTTTTGTATTTTATGTTGGTTTTAAATTATTCTCTGAAGCCCTAACCTCAGAATCCTCAAGATATCCCCTTGGGTAATCTTTATTTACAATTTTTCCAAATGTATGGTTTTTAGTTAACCCTCCCGGGCAAATATTAAAAGGTTTTGAAAGTTCAAGCCACTCTTATGAATGCATTATGGCCCTATCTCAGTGCTTTCCAGATCATTTTACCAGTTTGGGTGTTTTTTTTCCATTGGTTTTTCAGGAGATTGGGATTTGTTCTGGTTTGGTTTGCTTTGTATGATGGTTTATTTTGGAGGAAAGTCAAGATTGCCGCATAAACCCAGACTCAAGGGACTCTTAGAGATGACTGCCTACAGGAATACTAAGTATAGAGAAGGGATCATCAGACTGGTTTTTTAACTGATCTTCAAAAAACAGACAAAAATTTAAATGATCACGTGAATAATCTTCATGTACTTTTTTTCACAGACCTTAGTATGGTAGTACTCAGGAGAGTTTAAAACTTACCTCTTTTGGATGCTGACTTCCTTTGGCTTACCAGTAGATAGGATAAGTGACATTAAGTTTTTTGACATTAGGTCTGGGATGGGGCAGTTGTTTGACTTGGTTTGGATTTTTAAAGAAGATATCAAAATTATAAGCCTTCACATTCTGAAGAAAGAGGAACCAACACATAGCAGGACACTTTTCTTTAGAGACTTTTGGAAGCAGTTCTTTAAAAGAACTACAGGATTAGGAAAGAAACCTTAGCAAAACCCTGGAAAGAAACCTTAGCAACAATTTAACCTTGTGAAGCTGTCAGCGATTGCAGGTGATGACAGACAAGTTATAGAAAAAGTTTAAACTCTCTCAGCTGTCAATCTTTCACAAACCACAAAACATTTAACAGGAAAGTCAACAGAAGGAAGAGGGCTTAGAATGACAAGCTGGAAAGTGCTAAGTCTGCTTTGCATGCAATCCTTTTCTGCTACTCACTTGTAAAGGACAGGCTTTCCAAGAAGAACTGCAGGAAGTTAGCTTTCAGAATTCTTTGTGTGTACAATAAATTCTCAAGCAATTACAAAGAAGAGAATAATATGGTTTCTTCTTAAGACAGTTTAACTCAAAAATAAAGTGGTTTAGAAGTCTGAAGGACACTTATAAAACACACCAAAAAAAAGTCTTAATAACTTTTAAAATCCCTGCTTGAGAGTCAGCTCTTGTTTGAATGTTGGAGCACCACTTTAGGCAATACATATTACCTGAACTCCTTAAAGATTGAGAGAGGTAAAAAATCAGCGTTTCAGCTTTGCAAAAACTCTTCACTGTTCAGTTAGTGAGAAGCCTGTTCTTCAAAGCCAGGAAGAAATTGGAACATTTGGACCCACAGATAACTATCATCCCTAGCTACTAGTGAAAATGAAAGCTGTAGCTTGTACCCAAAGAAGCATAAACACTGGAGTCAACAGAGAAAACATCAGCTTCCCAAAGGCCTTGCCCTGTACTGCAACTTCCCTCCTCCTAGTCCTAGTAAGTCAGACAAAATATATAAAGCTGACCTAACACTTTGAACTGATTTTGTCCTCTGCTAGACAGGATTTCTATAACCATGCACTGTTTTTTTCTCTTGAGACTGCAACCTGCAACAGGAAGAAATCACACATTTTTACAGAAAATGCTACTCCTAATAGGCTGAGCTATTTAAAAGGAGAATCAAACTAATAACCTGTCCTGAAATGTCTTTTCTCTGTTATTACATACGTTACTACTGTCTGGAAAAAGGCTCTATTACAGGTGCATAAATATCTCATTAATATAACTAGACATTTTTATATTATTGAGTTGTTATAGTCTTTAATCTCTGCCCCGGCAGCATTACCACTCACTGACTATGAAGAAAAGTAAATTCAGAAATACTGTGCAGCCAGAAAAAAATGTTTTTGTTTCATTTTGGTGGGACTTTTTTATCTTTTTAATGTTTATCTTCTTACTTGGCACGAAGAATAGTTGAAATTTAAAGAGGAATTGCAATGCCTGGGAGAGCGTTCCACCTAAATATTTACAGGAAAGTGATGTATGATTTTGTTAATAAGTGTTTAAGCACTCTGTACTAACACAGTTATATTCAGAACACGGTGGTGGGAGAGGAGGCTATTCATCCAGCCATTCTAAACTTGATAAGCGTGGGCTGTGAGCTTGGGAAATTAAGTTGGTGGTACCTGAGAACATTGCTTTTAGGTGGCACTTCCAAAAAGTCTGCGAGGAGGGTAAGGTGAAAACTGTGCTTCTGTGTCAGTACAATTTATTTGGCAAATGTCCTTTCAGTGTTAATTTGTGCATACCATTGGGAAAAACATCCCAGACAATCCTGGCAGAACATCCAGCAGCTTCTAACTTGAGAGTATGCATCCAGTCATGTACAGAACTTCCTCCACCACAATATGGTCCCTTCTTTCCTTATTCTCCAAAATGTACTCTATTCATGGAAGAATATGAACTTTTCATGAGTGAGTATCTTAAAGAAGGAAGTTACTAACAATAAAACAGTCAGTGACAATGATAACAAAAATGATACATTGAAACAAGGAAGACAGGTGTGACTAGACCTACAGCAAATGAAGAAGTCACAAGAGGAGGATAGGTCTTGGAGAAAGGAGATGAAATTTTGATAAAATTTCAAATTTTCATATGCTCCCAATGACTCTGGTACCTTGCAAACACAAAGCCCTCTCAGGGTTGCACTCTTAGATCACTCTACACCCAGAGTGTCAAGGACATTATTCCTTATTCTGAACAGATATACAATTGTATATGAAAGTATGTAATTTCTGAGCCACTGGCTGAGTGAATGAAAAGGGTTTATATTTGAAAAAGAAATCATATAAATTAACATACTATAATAATCTAAAATGAAACTTACCAGTAATTCATTTATTTTTTGCAAAATTACACATCAATAATAACTAATTACTACTTGCTTCTATACTCCTCTGTATCTCTTCTTCTGAAAGTTACAATGCTGAAGCTGTGGAACCTACTTTTTTTGCAATGAGAACACTTTATCTCAAGTTATTTAAAACTAGTCCTGAATTTAAACAAAATTTTGGCAAATGTTGACAAACCACCCAGCACAAAATGAATTTGGGGCACTGAAAATATATATTTATATATGTTTTTACATTTGCATGTGGATGGTGTAGAAGTTTGAAATCCATGCGAAGGTGAACACCTTTTAAAGGTAGAAACTATACAAAGCCAAATTGGAAATGTTTGAAGTAAACTTATTCATGTGGAATAGAGTAGAGTATTCAAGTGGAAAGGTAGAAAATCACATTTATTATCTTAATTAAAGTTAATAATGGAGGGAACATGTTCAGATATTCATTCTTTTGTACAAGTTCCATGATCATTTGCTACTTGTAGGAGCATAAGTTTTCTCTTTCTTTTTTCCAACTGTCATCTCTGTGAATCTCCCAATAAGATTCCAGCCCTTCATACTTCAATTGTCTTACTTTTACTTTTAAAGAGTGTTTTAGCAAGTTTTGCTTTGAGCCAGTTAAGAGATAAAAATATGTAATTCCTACAAATCCAAGGTGCATCCATGCAAACTTGTTGACTGCAAAGTATATTAACACATCTCAGAGCTGTATGCAAACACCCCCACTGCAAACTAAGATCTCTCCCATCCCTGAGAACTTGCACTCCAGGGAATTCAGGACAAAATGCATGAAGACTATATCCATATCCAAATGGGATATCAAGTACAGGAGATATTAAGTTTTAAGACTGCAGCCAGAGCCGGGTAGACAGCCTCAAAATAGCAGAAACAGCAAAAGTCCTACTGAAGTCATTGCAGGGTTGTGAGGGATACTCTTTTAAAGCATTTGCTCTCCATGTCCAGAAATTACTGCCCCTGTTTCCTGGAAGGGGAGAAGGAAAATGAGGGCCCATCAGTCATACCCACCTTCTTGGGTGTAGGATCTTGTCACCGGCACTGTGTTTTCCAAGTGCTCAGTACTGTAGGATGACATTTTTGTACATTTTATCTATAGTGATTTAAAAGACTATCAGGAAATCTTAACACCTAGTGATTTGTCAAGCTGACAGTAATTACCTCTGGGTGAGCATATGCCACATGCAGCGAGTTGCAAGAATGAGATGTGATTCTTTCTGTGCTTGGTTCCACAATTCAGCAAAATGTATTCAGTGAGAGGACTTTGGGTAAACAGCTTTATTTCCAATACAGCAAAGGTGTTCACATACAAGTGTTCTAAAGTTTACTAGTTTTTGCCACCCAGAAAAAATTAAATGAAGCCCAGGTTAAGTTAGCACAGTAAAAGCTTTCGTCTTCTCTCTTCTTTCCAGACAGCTACTCTGGCAGCCTCCCTCTTAAGAAGAAAAAGTAAGTCATTATTCAGAAGAATATGCCTCCATGTACTATGCTTCTAATGCATTCTGCTTCTGGTGCTTTTGAAGAACAGTTCCCAACTCTGTAATTTTTCTACTAAGATACAGTGAGAAGCACTGCATTTTCTTTTACAGCCTTTTGAATACAGGTGTCTCTCCCAAGATTTTAACAGCAAAAGGATATACTGCTTCCCTTGATTTTAAATGTTTCTAGCTTTCAGTCAAACAGCAAGCCCTACAAATATGTTTTCAACATACGTTGAAACACAGGTTTTCAATTTCTCTACTCTTTGATATTTCTCAAACTTCACTTTAGAGACTTCAGTAACATAGGAAAAAACATTCATGTCTAGGTTTGAAACTTCTGTATATTAATAATGAATGAAACTCCCTAAAATAAAGCAGTTGTTCAGCAACCTGTGTGAAATACAGATTGATGGTGTCAAAGCAGCTTCCTCCCAGAGAAGCTGTTGTCGGTGCAGTCACTAATTGTCAGTCTTACTGTCATTCACAGCAGAAATGAAGGACTGAGTAGACAGAGATGTGGTATTTTTGAACAGTTTACCTTCAAAACTATCTGTCCAGTGGCAGCAGAACAAGGGCAGTTGTAAAGAACATTTCTTCTCTTTCTGTTTGGTTTTAATAAGGTGAGTGTTCTGGTTTCAGCTGGCATAGAGTTGATTTCTTCTCAGTAGCTAGTACGCGGCTGTGTTTTGTATTCAGAATGAGAATGGTGTTGATAACACACTGATGTTTTGGGTTTTGCTACACTGTGTTTATCCTAAGTCAAGGAATTTTTTAGTGTGTGTCTCATGCTCTGCCTGTGAGGAGGTACACAAAAGAAACAGAGAGAACACACAACAGGGATATGCCACACCATAGAACATCATGCCCAGTGTATAAAGTGGGGGAGTTACCCAGAAGTGAGGGCTGATCTGGGTTTGGGAATGAGGCCTGGCATTGGTCATTATCTCAACCTACAAGTTTTCGTTTTGATCCTCCTCCCTTCCAGTGGTGTGGGGCAGAGAGAAAAGGGTTGAGTGAGCAGCTGAATTGTGCTTAGTTACCAGCTCAGCTTAAACCACAATAGCATGTTAGGTTAATGGCTGGAATAAATGATCTTAGAAGTTTTTTCCAACCTTAATGATTCTATGATCCTGTAACTGGAGTTGAATATAGCCATGGAGTTGGAAAAAATATGACTGTGTATCTGTTTGGGTTTTTTAAATTGTTAGGACTATAGTGGGCTGAGTTTGGGGCTGAGTACAGTACTCTACAGTACAGGGAGATGCAGACACCACAAAAGGGAGCAGAAAAAATAATCGGGAAAAATCACTGATCTCCTATTCTAGATAATACAAACATTCATTTCTTCACCATAAGAGTTTGGCATGCAATGATTTATAATTACATGAGGAAATGTATGTTGTAAGTATCCTTCAGCAGATATTTTGCTGTGCTTTTCCGTACTACTTCAAGCAAACAGAAGAATGGAGCTGGGTTAAATGTAAGACGTACATAGCAAGCAATAGTTCAAACGTAGAATTTGCACAAAGTGAATAGGACATGCATGCGACTTTCAAACATTCCTTCGCTCTGTGAACTATCTACTTCTATAACTTGACACACAGTAAGGCGATAAAAGGGTCCAAAAGGAGAGAATAAAAGCATGCGGCTGCAGAGATGCAATTTCCAGAAGAAACTTTATCCAACTTTAGCTAAATTCCAATATTTCACTTTACAGAAAAACTGTGTTATTTAATATTTCCTTTAGCTTACTAAAAGCAAACAAACCACTGCCTTCCAATATAGACTAGAAGACAGCACTGGTATTGAATTGAGGAAGATTACTAAAAACATGAACACTTAAAGTGGCTTTCCTTGCACAGTCCTCTCCACTCTCGTCTGACACATATTTCTGGTCAGTGAAAGGATAAATAGAATCCCCCACCATCAAAGTCTTTTTCCAGTCTCCCTCTTGTGACTAAACTATATACTGCTGGGGTGTTGAGTGGTGATTTGTATCTACCAAACACAAATTTCATTTAGTTACCAAAGACAAACATGTTTATTCTTAAAAGTATCTCTTTTATGTCTTTTCAATGAGCTTGGCTTTTTCATGCTCTGCAAAAGAAGTTTAAAACAATATGGAAACAGGAAATAATTGTGCTTGTAGTTTTAAGCTTAATTCTTTTCCCTCATTCTTCTTTGAAATTTTGAAGAGATTGTACAGTGTCTTCTTTGAAACCTGGGAATGAGACTTTCAGCTTTAAAAATAGCCAACTAAATAGTTGAAACAAAACCTAACTAGAAAGATTCAATAGTAATAATTTAATATAAAATAGGAAGAACTAAAATAATTGGATATAAATGTAAAATTAATGGCAAGGATCCACTGGAGCAAGTGGATGCTCGAAGAAGGCTGTGAGCTTGTGGGAGGTCCATGCTGGAGCAGGATCCTGGCAGGACCTGTGGTGCCCTGGGGAACCCACACTGGAGCAGTCTGTTCCTGAAGGGCTGCACCCAGGGGGAGGAGGGCTCACGAAGAACTGTGTCTTGTGGGAAGGACTCATGTTGCAGAAGTTGGTGGGACCCCACAGTGGAGCAGGAGAAGAGTGCCAGGAGTCCTCTCCCTGAGGATGGAGTGGAAGAGAAAATGTGTGATGACTTGACCATACATCCCCTTCCCCCTACTCCTGTGCCAGTGGGTGGGGGCAAACTGCTTAAGAAATGGACTGGACTGTGCCCCACGGATTCAGTCCCTGACTCTCAATGACTCAATGCCAGGATTTCAAGGCAGACCTCCCAGGTCACAGGTACATGCTACAGGTACTACACTGTCAGTTCTTTTCAGTGTTTGTTCAAATTAAACAAAGAAATAAAGAGCAAGAGTAGGCTTCTCAAAAAGCTGATCTGACAACTTTTCTCTCTCAACAAAGGCCCTTTCCTGCCTCTCATGCAGACTAGGTCTTACATGGCTGATTTTTGAACCTGGTTTTAAAACTTCACTCATAATAGAGACCCCCAGGCATCATTCTCCTTCACTCAGCCAGAGAAAAGGCTTTTATCTCTCTACGCATTTTACAGGTGGCCCATACAGTGACAGTCCCGCACACTGGGAACACACCATCCATGGTGATGAAATTCCCTCAGGGTACACACACCCCCTGTGATACTCCTGATACTGCCTACTGTGTGCATGCCTACCATGACCACCCTGAGCAGGGATGGTAAATCAGGGCTGATACGTGGGTATGCTGTGGCTCCGGTCGTGCTGCCAAGGAAGGAGTACTGTGTGGGAACGAGCACTTAGTAGCACTGAGCAAACCTGAAATTACAGATGTGTTTTGAAATGTGTTTCTGTATCCAGTTTTATTTTATTTTATTGGAAAAGCCTTCTACAGAAGACTTGGGCAGAAATGACTCACTCAAAAGTTTCTATTCTGAAGAAAATATCAAAGCAATCACAAGGAACATAGTTCCTGTCATCTTTTGTGCAAGGCAGCAGGAGTAATAAAATGGTTTTTAGGACCAGGTTTAGCTTTCTGGTAAAAATCATGGAATAAGACTATGAGAAGGCAGAGGATTACTTGCAGGGATGTCTTGAGAAAAGAGGTCTCCTCACCCATGCAAGAATTAAAACATCTCCTGCACTAATCAAAGGATCAAAGTTGGAAATATTTTTGCAACATAAATGTCTGAGCAACTACACTACAGCATTTTTGTTTAAGTTGTGTTTGCCTTTTCGAGACAGATGGTGCAATTGCAGGTGGAAGTATTGATGCACCCAGGTTTATTTTCTGTTTTCCCGAGAAAAGACCAAAATATGTCAATACTTTGCTGGGAAAGACCAAAATATGTCAATGCTATACTGAAACCACAGGTGAAACTCATTGCAGTGTCATATTCAGCACCATTCATTACACTGGCAAAGACTGCATCACCAAATAGATGGTCCTGGTCTGCAGACAGGTGTGAAGGGGAAAATTTAGCCCATGTGTTCATGTTAGCAAGGTGGACATGGAGATTCCTTGCATGTCCATTGCTTTAGCAGCTTAGCTTTCAAGTAAGCAAAACTTCATGTTAGGACGCATTCAGGACCTCTCAGTGAAATGTCTCACACCTTTTTCAGGTAGATCATTTACCATTTTAGACATGAGCAAGAAGCAATCTGAATAAGGACTTTGGCCTTGCTCTTAAAAATGCTATTTAATAACGACAGGTTTGGATTCAGTTGCAGTAAAAAATAGCATGTCAATGGAAATTACCACCTGTTTACAGCAGGTTCTGAGTCATTGTCTTTGTTTATAAATTTAATCTATTAATCATCATAACAAAAGGCATGGAAGGGGAGTTTGCAGTAGAGAAAGGTACTCTCTGAGAAGAGGAAAAATTAAAAAACAGCACATCGATAGGTTTAATAAGATGCCCACCAATGACCCTTGCATAAGTAAAAGACAGATTGCCCAGAGACACTCTGTGCTCAGAACCAGTTCAAAATAAATTAGAATGCTTGCAAAAACGTAGAAGTATTCAAAAGGATCATAAAGTTACTTAAATGTTGGGGGCGGCATTCACCTGAAGTGAAAGAGAGAACTAAAGCTTTAATTTGCCTACGTAAAGAGAACCTGATTTTTACTTGTTTTGTCACTGTTTGTCACTGTTAAGTGGAATCAACAAAGAAGACTCCTCCTGAAGACAAAAAACGTGCTCTTAACTTTTAGTAAATGCAAGGCTATTTTGTAAAAGGGCATCTCTTCTCTTTTACAGCCAACTTGTTAAGAAGAAGCCTTGAATCTGGCAGTTATTGACAAACAGCTTTCTTAGACCCCTGGAGGTTTTTAATAAGATGTCTGCTTTTTGTGAAAAGTGATGAGGGTTCTCAAGGACTGCTTTGCAATTGTCTCTGGCTTTTGGTGACTCATGAATACTCAGTAACCTGGGAAAAAAATCAGTTACTCTGCTCAACCTCATGAGTACATTTTTGGTAATACATCCCAGGACGCAACTGGATTTTTTTTGTGAAAAGCCATCCTACTTGCTCATGGTCAACTTGCCTGCCAGGTCATCCAGATCCTCTTATGCAAAGACCTTAGATGTCTGAGAACAGATCAGATCAGGAAAAACTGAGGCAAAGAAACCACTGAGTAACCCAGTCTTTTCTGTGATTTATGTCCTTGGGCCCTCTACTCCACAAAGCAATGGGCTCACTTTTCTTTGGTCTTCCTTTTGCTGCCAATGCACTTGCAGAAGCACTTCTTTGCTGTCCTTCACATCCCTACTAGCTTCAATTCCAGATGAACTTTGGCTTTCCTAACTCCTTCCCTGCACATTCAAGCACTGTCACTAAATTCCTCCCTGCTTCCACAGGAGGAACATTACATTTTCCATCTGAGCTCTGAAGTAGTTCCCATTTTACCCATGCTGGCTTCTGCTGTACTTACCTGACTCTCTGAAGATCAATCACCTCTCTTAGGCTCCTTTGTCCTTCACGAACCAGGATGTAGTGTAGAAGTTTCTGTTCAATTTTAACCGCAATAAAAAGAGAGTTGAAGATTTCATTATAATTGTAGGGGGAAAATGACATATATACAGTGTTTTCTGTGTTGCTACTTGTCAGTGCCTCCTGATATTTATAGGGATTGCAAGAATTCTTGGTTTTGTTAGTAATGCCATATTCAAAAATATTATCCTTTCAGTGGCTCCAGAATTTCTTGGTCAATGACCTTGGGCAAAGAATAATGAGTGGGGTTTTTGCAGTTTAAAATTTAGAAAGTTAGGGATTGAGGATGAGGTGGGGTTTGCTCTATCTTTTGAAGAAAACAAAGAGCTTCACATTATTCTGCTAAAATTTTTTTTTTTTAATATAGCAGTGTACATCCTGCTGGGGAACTGCCCACTCATGAAGCCCATGCAAGGAGGATTTTCTTTGCAGTAATGAGGTCCTCAAGGCTGAATTCCCATTTGATATTCCATCCCACTCACAGTCTTTTGATTAAAAGGGGTGGGGACACACAACATCTATCCTATGGTTTGCTGGATTGTTCAATGTCCTAAGATGCTGTTGCCACTGTCAGTGTAGATCTTGGAGAAGAAGTGGGAAAGGAGGAATGGAAAGAAGATTGCAAAATTCCTAAGTAAGGTTGCACCACCCACTGTGGAAGATATATACATGTAAAAAGGTTGGTCATGTCTGATTTTGTTTCATGACTTTTCATCCACAACTGTAAAACATTCCAAAACCAGTCATATTTATACTTTGATGTCTAAATACCTGAGAAATGAAATTTTCATAAGTTTGGATATCATATCTACAGCACACTTGGATGGATGGATGGATGGATGGATGGATGGATGGATGGATGGATGTACATACCTCCATAATGACATCTGACCCTTGTGACTCATATTTGAACAAGATTAAATAAATACGATGTCACCTTCTCGACTATTAGAATCAAAATAATATATTCATAGCTGACTTCTGGTTTTATCACGGGGGGCAACAGTGGTGCAGAGAGGTTGCAGAGGATTCAAGAAACGTAAGAGAAAAGAGATGCTGATGAAATAGGTCATAAAAGCATAAAACAGCAAGATTAAGACTGTGATATCTATGCATAAAAAATACATTTTCAGTACAAAAGGAGAAAAAAGAACAGAGAGAAACATTGTAGTTGAAGGTGGGGGAAATCTTTAGAACTAAGAGGGAAGCCTAAAAAATGGGCTTCACATAAATATTGTTTTTAAATGTGTCTTTGAAACCATCTCTGGGAAACATGACATTTTGCAGTGGAGAAAGAAGCTTTGGTAAAACCTCCTGAAGGAGGAAACAGAAAGCAGAAAGATTGAGGTCAGAGAACATAATTGTTTCTTGTCTTGTATCAGAAAAGACAAATAATGCTTAAGATATTTCTTCAGGTCCTTACGGCAGCAGGGATTCAGTTACAACAAAAGCTCATTAAATTCCTTCCTTATTTAAGAGGACAAAAAGACACTTAATTTGGTCTATCTCAAGTGAAACAGAAGAGTCTATAAAGAGATCACAGAAAGAGATGTCTCAAGAGTATCTTTCCACATTTAGGCTCAGAGAATATGACAAGTCTCGTGTCTCCTGCTTTTGAGATCATGCTGCAAACAAACAGCTAGGTTGACAAACATGTGCCAATGAATACATGGCATGGTGAGTAGGACAGACTTTGTTGGGATCTTCACCTGCAGCCAGAAGGTCTTCGAAACATAACAGTCACTGCAGAGAAATTAAGTTAAATTCACCCTGTTGATGTGAGTCACCAGTTTCCATAGAACTGCTTGCCTGATATTCAGGATGAAGATAGGAATAGACAGCAGATCCTCAAGATTTGGTTCTAAGAATTTTAGTCATACTTTTTGGGCAGCCATTATCAGGTCTGGATAGATGACTAAAAGAAAAGTTGCATTACTGAAGTAGTATTTTCTAGGATCAGACAGCTTTAATTAAAGTAAAATATATCTGTGAACCAAAACTCTGTCACCATCTATTCTACAGACTCACTTGCACACTTCAGTGATTACAAAAGTATATATTTATTGTATATACATTATTAGTTTATCACTCATATCTGAATAGTTTTATTTTTATATTAAGGCATCTATGCAAGCATTAAAATTAGATTGGCTTTTTTTCCATCCCAGCTAAGTGAATTAAATGTACAGCATACCATGTAGGTAGATGTGGGTGTAAATTTCAGAAATAACTTCTTTCCTAGCAAAAGATGAGTTCTTGAAGGAAGCAGATACACTCTCATTTCTTCTGTTCCTCAGAACTTCCCTGTTCTATGCTCTAAATGTCAGGATTTGTGGTAGTAAAAGGGATTCATTGCAAGTCCCACGATGATTTCTTGGGTTAGTAGACAGACTCAACAAAAGCTTCACAAGTTGAAATGGGAGATAGTTCCATGTATTTTCACTCCTGCCTTATAATGAATCTATACAACATAAATCAGTATTTTTGCTATATTAAATCTGAATATTAAGTACGAAACAGCCCTGATGTGTTTGCTGTTGAGGACATGATTGCCTAATCAGTGCTACGACTTCCATTTTTCTTTCAGGTATAACAGAGCAATTTTATATTTATGGAAAAGGACAAATGAAAGAGGAATATTTGTATGCCTGAACACTTGTAGCAAAGGACACATTCTAGTGTCTTTGTATAGCTATTCCAAATGAAAACCAGCAAAAAGAGAAAGGAGATATGGATGCACTAAAAAGGACTGAAGAAAATAAAAACTGTGAGCTTTTGTTCACCTTTAAAACTGACACTTAGCACAAATTGAATGTCTGATATATCCTAAACATATAGTGGATTATGTTTTACATAGTTCTCTCAAATAGGTTTCAGGAACTTTGGTGAGGGAAGTGAGATAAATTGAAAGGTGTTTATTTTTGTAAGAATTTAGAGACAACATATCTGCACATCTCTTTTTTAGCATTTTAACTTACATGAAGATATTTCACGTAAAAAATTTTCAATTACTCTAGAAATGTTCTGACCTTTAGTATGCAAGACACCCCACTAAAACTTGTGGATGTTAGATATTCATCTAAGTGTCTACAGGGATAAGAATTTACATCTCACCTGGGAGCTAGAGCAAGCTCATCAGAAAATAGCATTAATTTCAAATCAAGAAGCGGAAAGGACGCTCAGCACCACGGCAGTTTGATATTTACCTTACAGAAGGCTTCTTTTTAATCAGGAACAGCTATTGCCTTGAGGATAGTGCTGTCCATCTGCATGAGAACTTAATAACCCTGGGTAAAATCTTTCCAAATCCTTGTCTTCCTCTTGGACTAAACACAGGAAATGCACACGGTAGCATTAAGACCAGCACCACAATATGTCAGTAAATGCACACCAGAAAAGGCAGATTACTGTGCCAGTGCCTAGTCCTGAGTGGTGATTCCCTTATCTCTGAGTCACAGAGACAGGCATGTGGCAGCCTGAGCTGAGCATGAAAAGAAATGCATAGGACAGAGTTCGAGTCCCAACACCGCAGCACTCCTGAGAGTTCATTTGTAAGGTGAGCAACGAGAATTTGATAAATTACTGGGTCCATCAGCCTCTGCCTTTGTGATAAAGTTGAACCCTTCTGTGTGCAAAACTAAGTTCAATAAATGTGTTGCAGAGCTCTCCTGCATCTGTGCTTCTGCACAGTAGCTTTCCAGGGGGATTTCACTAGCTACCCCCATGGCCATGTGAAAGAAGTATGTAGGCAAAAGACATGCCGTCTTTCTTAAAATAATGCCAATTTTACTTTTTCTGTACATAAATTCCTGCAGTGCAACAATTCCAAGACCAAGGGGAAAAATGACAAAAAATACAATGCTGAATCATGAGCCAGGTACCCATGTGGGCTGTAGACACATTTAAGCCATGCAGGATTTTATTCATCTCTGTGAAATTATATTGTTTTCTCCAAGAATCTGTGCTAATTGCTGCTGCCCAATACTTTGGAAAGGCAAAGCATGATATACTCTTGAAAAAACACACTTTTGACATGCCAGTCCCCACTACATTTCTTGGGCTCAGTGTTCTCTGGCCATCCTACCAATGCCACATTTTATCTAAACTACACTTTTAAACCAAATTTCTCCTCTCCCAGAAGCCATTGTCAGCGTTCTAACCGTCATCATGTGGCTATGAAAGGTGTTACAATTTGTGAAGCAGAGGATCATGAAGCAAATTAAATTTTAGTAAAAGGGGACTGTTATCCTGTCAACAAAGCTGACATTGTTATAACACACTATGAACTTGATAACATCCAGCTATAGTGAATACAACAATTTTAGACAAGTAGAAAAAGAGTTTGCTTGCCCCACAAAGCCTATAAGGATTTCTAAAAATCTTTGTCCCCTATCAACCGAGAACTTTGACCTTAGGAAAGCTGTGGAGGAAAGGCAAGCAAGCCTGGTGAAACAGAGAAAGGGTCTTCCCTTCTCAAAATAACAAATTCCAAATGGCTTTTGCAGTTGTCCTTGGTCATCATGCAGCATCTTTTCTATTTTACATTAACATATACAAAAAGAGCTGAAGCAAGGATCAACATTCAGCCTTCCAAAAGGCTGAATCAATATGCCAGCTGCCAGGAAATTATCTAATCTTTCAGACCTGTAAATGCCTGCCAAAGAGAGTTCAAATGAAGAAAATGTTTCACCGAAAAATCCTCACAATTTCTGCTTTAAACATGGAAAATATTAAGAAATTTTATTATTTCCTGAAGGGAGAGGAGAGAAGAGGAGGTGAGGAGAAAGGGTACATTTTTCTAAATACACTCTATTTCTCTTGCTTTTTTTTCAGTGACTGTAAAGATGGGGCAGCCTCCAAACTGTCTTCATCCCTGACAACGTGGACTGAAACACTGGACCCCATGCTTGGACTGTTGTTGGAGATAGTCAGGTTTTTGTAACCAGGCACTCAGACACCCACCATTCAAGTGCAAAACTGGGAATGCAAAGTAGCACAAGCTGGGTTAGCCAGGAATTATTCCTCAGGTAGCTTGGAAAGACTGTGTGACCAAGGTAAATACTGAGATACCAGAAGAGAAATAAGGACCTCACAGGCCAACTACCAACCTCATCTGGTAATTTCTGTGTGTAGATATTTCAGCTGATGGAGGAACCAAGACCTTTGATTATATTAATGTAATAGCTGATTACAGCTATCAAAAATATGAACTAAACACATTGGCAGGTGTGCAAAAATCACTAAACCTGTAGGAATTACAAACTGGCTTCTCTTTCAGTTAGTGAGAAATATTATGATTTATTTATTAAGAACACAATGATGAAATGACCTTTTTTTCCCCACCAGTTAGATCAAAAAAAAGCCTGTAATATGCCATCCATTTCCTCTTTTTTTTTTTTTTAGAAGTAGCTCTTTATTGCTATAACAGAAATTTTATTAGTGGCAGAAAAAATGCAGAATTCAAACATATTTAAATTGATGTTATTGCAACTAATTTCTGGGGAACAGAATATTTTCAAAATAACCCCTCTGCTACCCTAATACTTTTTCTCTTTTATCATTTGTAAATCTGCCTGAAAACAAAATTGTGAAATGTTTCTCCATTACTGACAGATTTGCCTCCTGCAATTTGTGCCATGTTTGTGTAATGCAAGAAAACTTCTTTTCACTCCAGTTTTGACTAAAAATTTGATCCAAAATGTTAGTTTGGAAATTTGTTGTTGGCAGCATGACTAATACTCTTCAGGAAGCTGTCTCCTTTTTTTTCACTTGATGGACTCTACATGAAAAAATCTTTATTTTCAAAATGTCAGTCCACAGTATTTCAACATAAGAGTTTTCCATCTTTGGAAACTGACACCCTCTCTGCTCTCTATTTACTATTTCAGATTTTCTGTTAAAGCTTTTAAATTCTTCCCTCTTTCTTGGAGTTAACGAGGTGGTGATTGTTTTTCAAGGTTTTCCTGCAAGAATAAAAGAAATCAAACATTTTAATAATTTAGAAATATTCCATGGAAATAATTCATATTCTTTCAGGAAAGGGTCTTTACCAAAAAAAAAAAAGAAAAAGGATATGGTGGAAATGTCTTTTATCACTTTTTATAACATAAATTATGATGAAAGCTGTCACAGAAATGTTATCATCCTGCAGAGGACAATCTAACAGAACTCATCATTTCTAATCTTGTCAATCTCGTTTGGTGTTGCTGTTCCCTGTGGTACTATTTCCTGACAGAGAAACTTCTTTGGAAACCTGCGTGCAAACGGATTAACATCAGTATAGAAAAATGGGAAAGAAATGGCCTTTTCAGGTCCCACTTTTTCATTTTTTGGAAGACACGGTACACCTTCAGAAATGCATATCTTTAGAAGTAGAGTATCTTTGGGGTGGACTAAGTCACACGTGGCTCTTTAAGTCATTGACACAATGAGGATAAGGCTGAGGCACGAGGGGAGCTCAGTGTGTTTGATTCTGCTAATGTGGATCCAACACTAGCAAGATTATGTCCTCACTAACTCCTGCTGAAGCAACTTGGATGATCATTATCAATAATTTGTGTTTCAAAGCCACCCAAATTTTGTTGCATTGATTTTTCTACATTTCCATACGCTTTATGGAACAACTTTAATGACATTGAGAAACTGGTGGAAAAAGCTTTTACCATATTACAGAAACACTATCCTAAGGCTGCGATGCAAAATAAAACACTAGCACCTGTAATCACTCTTGTCAACCTATAAAATTGGAGGTTTTTGAGGAAGTGATAAAAATGTTTACTTTTAAAAAGATGAAAAAAGGAATTTAAGTCCTCAAAGAAAACTTTTATTGAGTTTTGTTGAGTTCATAAGAGTATCATTGAATAATATCTAAGTCTAAACTTTCCTCCCCCACTCCAAACAGACACAAACATTTCCTTCCTTTTCTGCTAGCCTTCACTAAATGAAGCCAAAATTTTTGAGCTGACACTTTTTGTACCTGTTCCTGGAGGGTGGTCTGAATGAAGTACATTTTGTTTTCAGGGCACCGACCTCAAAATAATGTTGCTTCTAATCATTTGGGATCAGTTTTCAAGCGTATCATCCATCTGATCTCTGTTTCTAACAATTTCCTCTGTCAAGGCTGATATTTTCAGTAGTCCAGTGGACTGCAGCTGTGATAAAAACTGATGACAGGTGAGGCAAGGTGATTCATCATCGGGGATGGCACTATAAGAAGTTTTTAAGATAAAAATAGTCTTACTGTGTACAGAGACTTAAGTTCTTTAGTATTGGTGATGATGTATTTCAGACTCCTGTGAGCTGAATCAGACAGGAGGAGAGTTTTCTACTAAAAATGGATGAAAAGGGGCATTTTGAGGAACACACTTCATTGCTAAAGGTTACCTCAATCAGAAAGCTCTGACTTTTCTAGCCATGAACTAGACTTTGTAACTCAATTGTCCCACAGATTTCTTTCAATCAGACAGGAAAGTAAGCAGCAAAACACTTTTAGACTAGGCTTGAAGGACGAGGCCATTATTTTTTCTGCCTTCTCAACAGCAGCGTGACCCATCATCCTCCCCCTCTGGCACTGAGCTCCTGAAGAGTTGACAGACTTCCTGCTGGTTGTCATGTGTAATCATTAAGCTCAATTACGCCAAGGGCTACTGAGGGAGAGGGCATACTTAGAACTCTTATAGCAAAAAAAATCACTATTTTATTCTTATGCAAGAAACAATATTCATCAGAGAAAAATGGAAACTCTTTTGTGCAGCTAAAAATTATCACTATTTTAAGTCCTGTAATTTCTGCTGTTTTAACACCTGCAAGGTCTTAATTTTTTTCTCAATGACCTCTTTTTATTCATATTCTCATTATCCAAAAAAATAAAGTCCAGTCCCAAAAATATTTATCATCTTCCTGAAAGCTACAGGAGGATGAGGGAAGGACAGGAACATGTTTTTGTCTGACTGACTACTAGACTGTCCATTTTGGTGGTTATCAGCTGCTTAAATTATATTTCCCTTAGGTGCTCTAAAGACACAAAATCATATTTTATAATGTTCCCATCCATCAGATAATAAGTGTTTTTAAAAAGTGCCTGTGAAATCCTTCCTAACTCCCACCCTTAACAGTACAGCTTTCATGTTGATGTCATATACAGTTTCCATGAATTAGTGATGAATGAGAAAAATGGTAAAAGGTGACCCAAATCTCAGGAATGGTCATTTGTAGAGATTCCATATCACACCACACTGGAAAGTGTTCTGTCTTCTACACATGATTGCATGAAGCTTCCAGTTGAAAAAAATATGTTCTAAATATATAATATATTAAAAATATATTATATAACATATAATATATAAATAATATATAATATATAAATATATGTTATAATATATATTCACAGAAAAATAACCTTCTTACAAATTTAAAAATAGTTAATTATTTGTAATTATTTATCTCCTCTTTACTTACCATTGAGCCTTTGCACTCAGGCTGTAATAATATTAACCATGAAATTGTCGCTTTTTCAAGGTTTATTTAAAGTGATATTATCTGAGATACTATACTCAAATCTGGTATAGATTTGAGCAGTAGACCAGAAGAACTTTTCAGAGTCTAAAGTAGAAACATTTCTAGTATTTAAATTTGTGTTTACAATTCCAATGAATAGCATGATATTCCTGGGAATATTCACACCTCCATTAAGGGTCAGGGTGCTATGAATTATACTTAGAGTTGAACAGTTTTCAGTGTTTCTGTGAGTGAAAGGAATTTGTGCCCACTTTCAGCACAATTGCTGAAATCTTTTGGAAATATCCGTAGACCATTCCATAAATGTGCAAGTTACTGAGCAAGGTTCTAGTAAAAGTTCCTAAGGACATCAGGATTTAATCCATAATAAAATGACCTTAAAATTGATGCACTTGAGTGAATTTGCAACTGCGTTGAGGTTTGTTATGTCCAAACTCCTTTATAAATATTAATTAAAGCTTAAATTCTGCTGATAATGAACCATATCCTGAGCTCTGGAGAGCTGCCATTGTACCAAACTCTTATAATTTTAATGCAATTTTAGCATAGTTTAAATTGCATTATATAAATAATATAATATAATGTAAATTGATCTATAGAGTACACATGTATCTATTAAAAAATTAGCTAAAATATAAAGTGTACAACATGGTATGAATTCAATACAATTTGCCTTTTTTCTCACCCTCTTAGCAACTCACCCATGGAAAAACAGACTGAATCAGCTTGGTTTGGGGAGAAAAGTGATACCCAGAACTGCCAGGTGAGGAGGTGGAAAGATGCAGCCTCATCCTGTAGGGCCAGCTAACAGCTAGGCTGGTTCCATGTTATATTAGTGTTAACATAGATATTAATGAGATTCATTACCAAAAGAGTATATTACATCTGTGTCCCACAGAAAAAGTCTCACTCTTCTTATATCATTCTTTGTAGTGGTCACACTAAGTTCCTAGAAGAGTTCTATTTTGCGGAGTCCATGTTTCATATTTTCAGTCACCCAAGGGTTATATTTGACTTGGAACTGCAGCCAAGGCTGAGATCTCGGTGGCTTTGTTTCTACTGCAATTAAATACTGGGGCTCTACTGAGGCAAAGGCTATTCATTCCCAACTTCAGCCAGCACTGCCAGTGAAGGCTGTGTCCAAAGCTCAAACCAACGATCCCCACCACACAACACCTTCTATGCACCAGTGCTGGCTCCAGCTGGCTTGCAGCAAAAGCATTTAAATAGAACAGGTGTCTTATTTTTCAACAAAATAGCCCTGACAATGAACACTTCTAGATGAATACAGTATTTCAGCAAGCTGGAACTAAATTAACTGTGATGTTTAGCAGCTCTTAGAAGCATGTTCCGCAGCCAAAGTGATCTTGAGTCTCACTGTCAGAAGTAATGCCAGCAGTGCTAAGCTACCTTTTTTCCTTAGAAAAGACAAAGTTTTTGTTTCCTTTTTTTTAAGTCAGACTACTATCTAATCTAAATTGTTCTTTATTTTTTTATACCTAGTAATTTGTCCTTCCTGTCCTTTTTTTTATTCCTTTTGTTTGTTTGTTTCATTTAAGGATATATCGAATGCAGCCCCTAGAAAATAAGGAAACAACATACCTTTCAATGCTTTCTCAAATTAAAATGTACCGAAATATCAGTCTGAAGAAAATAATTACAGTGTTAGAACCTTAAGCCAAAGAGCCAATATAGTTGCCAGAAGTTTACAACACAGAAAGACTCAATTTCAGCTTTGTAAATGCAGTGTATGAAAACGAGACCCACAAGCCGAATGCAAGCGAATCTGTTTATTGCGTTACAAGACCTGATTTTTACACCCAAGCCCCAAAAGCTTAAAGGTAGCACAGCTTTGAAGCCTTTTTTTTTTGTTCTTCCATCAGTCTTCTATGTTGACGTCTTCTTTTGTCTCCCACAATCACTCGGCTGGTCAAGCAGAATGTAGAACAGAATGTGAAGCTTGTTGTTCCTCAGGTTTGGCTGGAATCTCGATTGCTCTGGTGGTTGTGCTCTGTTCTGCAGGTGCCCGCTGTTTGCTGCGTATGTGCTGTTCCTTCTGTAACCCTACATGTAAATACTTAGTAGAAAGAAAAATTGCATTGAATGGTACATAACTTCCCACCTGAGAGAAAATTTACTAAGAAAATAATGTCCTCAGAGTCTGTAGAAACATGATGAGGACTTCAGGGAAAATAATCGAGCATGTGAAGTCAAACAGAAACTGATGAATATTGTGACATTTCCCCGTCTTTGTCAAAAATAGTAAATGATACATACAATATATAATCAATAATTGTCAGAAAATTTACAGTTGTGTACCGCTCTTTGGAGATTTAGATATTGCCATTTAACAGCAAATTAGTTAAGCCTGAGAAAATTTCCTCATCCTTGACCCACTACATAATCTTAAAAATAATAAACATTCTAAGGAAGAAGCACTGCTAATTGAGTTATATTTAGATAACCCCCCAATTTAAAAAAAAGTAAGAAAAATTAAGAAGGAAATGTAAACTTCCCATCTTCTGGTTTAGTCTGAGAACTAAAGCAGTAAGTGTTGTAGCCATATCTGGCAGTTTGCTTGTGAGAATCTTCCTCCTCACATTGTAATGATAAAAATATCAAAAGAAAGAATCCACAGCTAGACCCTGTTATTGCAGAGATTTTCACACATAAGTTTCACATTACAGCTCTACAAACTTGCAAAAGTATTCTATTTAAAAAGAGTTCATTAACATTTTAATTATCCATGGTTTTAATTAAACACACAAATTAAATTAATTCCATTTTAATGACAGCAACCGTAGCCATATCAAATAAATATTGATTTCAGAACTGTCACATTAGTTCCTAAATATTTTATTTATCACGTTTTGCCCTTTTCTCTCCTTTGTTCTGTAGCCAACAAGTAATAAGCAGAAAAGGCCATGTGGATTTTTTTCCAAAAAGGGTCTAGAAGCAATGCACCATTCAAACATACTCAGCAGGAGACTGAAGTGCCTTTGATGTTATATGGCAGTTGACAGAAATATGTTAGAGATGCTGTATTTGTAATAGATTAATTCTAGTTTTCTACAGGCAACTGTAAAATGCCTGTACTCACACCATTGTGTGACATTTTCCACCAAGAATACTTGATAGACTCCCCCTTGTTTCAACATATAAAATTGCTTGTCTTAGACAGAAGCATAGACTCTATTGATTTTTATCTTATTATTTTAATTAGTGAGTACTGTGACTGCATGTTCTACAATTTCTGCTTTATTTCTACTTTAGAAAGCAGAAACATTCCTCCCTGAATTTGTGATCCTTCACGTCTCCTTTGCACAGGGCCACCATTTTTAGGAAGATCTCTGAACTCCTTAATTACTTCTTCCCTCTTCCTTCAATTTCTCAGATAAGATGCTCATCATTTTTAATATGAGGTATTTTCTCTCTCTCAGTCTTGTACTTACACATATATTTATTTCAGACATAGATTTGACTGAAATCAGCTAATTCAGCACTGTAATGCCCAAATTTTGTTCATTAACTAGATTTACATCAAGTTATTCTGCTCTCATATTAATTTCACCATACTATATTTAAAAAAAAATTGAACAATTACCCAGAATTATTCCTGGATACCTACCTTTTCAGTTTTTCACAGTGGTTACTAAATATTTTCTTGTTTTTGAAGTTCCTCCTTGAAGGTATATTTACATACACACTGCAGTGTTACTTTGAACACAAGAGCTACCTTTAAGTGTAATGGCTTAGAAATCACAAGTAATTTTTCCACACCCAAAATGAGACCAGCATAAGCTAATTTATAATGTCAAAAAACATTATGGTACTCCAGTCTGCTGTGGCAAGGTTGCTTCAGACTATAAAAAGTCCCCTTTTTAAGTAATGCAGATATGTGAACAAACAAAGCTGATGCAGAATCACCTTGACAAAACCTGTTAGCCCTTTGTGCTATAATAGTGCTTAGGCATAAATGCTCCTGTAACCTCTTTGTATACAAAAGAATAAAGCATACTCATAATTGCTATATAATTATTTAATATTTTAAACTCATTGCAAATCTGCTAAGCATTGCACTCCATAGAACATCCACCCATATGCAGTAGTAGTGATTACACACTTCAATTAGAAGGTTTTATATGCTTAATGCTATGCATTCTCCTGTGTAGCAATGCTGGTTGCAGCTGGGCTAGAGTTAATTTTCTTCACAGTGGCTGGTATGAGGCTGTGTTTTTGATTTTTGATGGACACAATCTTGATAATATAGAGATGCTTTTGTTGTTGCTCAGCAGGGTTTACACAGAGCCAAGGCCTTTTCTGCTTCTCATATGGCCACACTGGTGAGGAGACTGGGAGTGCAGGGGAGGTTGAGAGGAGACACAGCTGGGACAGGTGATCCCAGCTGACCAAAGGGATATTCCAGACCATATGGCATCATGCTCAGCTTATAAAGTGGGGGAAGAAGGAGGAAGTGGGGGGCCATTTGAAGTAATGGAGTTTGTCTTCTCAAGTAACCATCATGCGTGATGTGGCTCTGGTCTCCTGGAGATGGCTGAACACCTACCTGCCCATGGGAAGTGATGAATTCATTCTGTTCACTTTGCTTGCACAGCTTTTGCTTTCCCTGTTAAACTGTCTTTATCTCAGCCCATGAGTTTTCTACCTTTCACTCTTGCAATTCTCTCCCCAGTCCCACAGGTAGGGATCAAGGGGCAGCGTGGGGCTTGGTTGCTGACTGGGGTTAAATCATGACAATAGCAAATACTCATCTAATATTTCCCCCCTACATACACACACATTTGCAGTATTACAGGTCCAAGCTACGTAGAGGATGTTTGAAAACTGACACGGAGTGGTCAAGAGAATTGTCTGAACTTTTCCATTTGGTAAAAATATTCCTTATCTTCTCCCTTGTTATTTCCTATAAGGAAGATATTTCGACTTCTAACTCAGTGATTAAGGCTCATTTGATCAGAGACTCCTGTTACCATGACAACACAAGTGGGATCAAAGTCAGTTCTGTGAAAGACAGCTGAGCTGATGCCAGACGCCTCCTCACAAAAATCCAGCAGAGGCTCAAGCAATTCTTCACCATCCAAGGGACATCTGGGATTCTCCAGCAATCCTTTACCCATTTGCATGGACCAACAGATTGGACCTTCCAGGCTCATGAGTCCATGTCCTGAGTAGTATCAAAAGAAATCTCTGGCAAAAGAAGAGATCATGCTTTGTCGCAGGGGGTCCGGTGCAGCTCAGCACCAGCACGTCGCGACCTTCCTGGAGAGAGAGCGTCCCACAGAGAATAGCTCTTCCAGGGGTGCTGGCAGATCTCCCTGGGCGAGGGGCGATTTCAGCACGTGTAACAACTTCTCTGCTACAAGTGATT
>WBMZ01010680.1:0-10580 GCA_013400975.1 Atrichornis clamosus | reverse complement strand
GGGGGTGGGGGTGGGGGGGCTCCGGGCAGGGTGCGGACAGGGCTGAGGGGCTGGGGGGAAACCACCGAGCTGGGGATAGGGGGTATTTGTGTGTCCCCGAGGGCTCGGAGTGTCCCCAGGGTTTGGGGGGCCCTGGGTGTCCCGGAGCCCTCAGAGCGTCCCTGAGGTTGGGGGTCCTTGGGTGGCTCGGGGATTTGGGGTCCCTGGGTGTCCCCGAGGGCTCAGGGTGTCCCGGAGATTTGGGGTCCCTGAGTGCTTAAATCGCCCCAGGGGCTGGGGGTCCCAGCGTGTCCCTGAGACCTCAAAGTGTCCTTAAGGTTGGGGGTCCTTGGGTGTCTCTGAGCCCTCAGAGTGTCCCTGAAATCGGGGATCCTTGAGTGTTCCCGAGGGCTCGGAGTGTCCCCAAGATTGGGGGTCCTTGGGTGTTCCTGAGCCCTAAAATTGTTGCGGGATTTGGAGGTCCCTGGGTGTTCCTGAACCCTCAGAGTGACCCTGAGATCGGGGGTCTCTGGGTGTCCCAGGAATGGGGGGAGTCCCTGAGTGTCCCTGAGGCCTCAAAGTGTCCCTAAGGTTGGGGTCCTTGGGTGTCCCGGAGCCCTTAAATTGTCCCAGGAATTGGTGGTCCCTGAGTGTCCCCCAGGGCTCAGATTGTTCCTAAGATTGGTGGTCCCAGGGTGTCCCTGAGACCTCAAAGTGTCCCTAAGATTGGGGGTCTTTGGGTATCCTATAGCCCTTAAATTGTCCCAAGGGTTGGGAGTGCCTGGATGTCCCAGAGGGTTCAGAGTGTCCCGGGGACTGAGGGTCTCTGGGTGCCCCTGAGCCCTTAAATTTTCCCGAGGATTGGGAGTCCCTGGATATCCCCAAGGCTGGGGGTTCCTGTGCGCCTTCAGAGCCCAGAGCTTGGGGGTCCCTGAGTGTCCCCAAAGCCCCCCCTGTGTCCCAGCCCATTGTGGTGGATTTTGGGAGTTGTCCCGTGTCCCCTTCCCGGGCTGATCCCGCTCTTCCCGCAGCGGCCGGGCTCTACTACCTGGCGGAGCTGATCGAGGAGTACACGGTGGTCACCAGGAGGATCATCAAATACATGATCTGGGTGAGTCCCGGCGATTTTGAGGGGGAATTTTTCCCAAAATTCCACCCCTTGGAAAGGCAGAGCAGCCAGGACATGGAATGTGGGTGTTGGCTGGAGGGGACAAGCGCTTGAGAAGCTCCTGATTCCCAGGAAAAGGCGGGGGGTTGCTTGGTGCTGATTCCATCACACCTGGGGAGAAGGCGCTCCCACCTCATTCCCGGCTGGGGAATCCAGGAGCCCGCGGCAGAATTCCCGTTGGGAAGCTGTCGGCGGGGAGACGTGGCACCGATTCCTCTGCCTCTCCCAGTGAATCCCAGTTTCCCTCTGCAGTTCTCCTCGGCCGTGCTGGTGGGGCTGTACCTGTTCGAGCACTTCCCGGGATTCCTGGTGGGAGTGGGGCTCTTCACCAACCTGGTGTACTTTGGATTGCTCCAGACTTTTCCCTTCATCGTCCTCACCTCCTCCAACTTCATCCTGTCCTGCGGTGAGCGCGTGAATCCCACCCCGGAATGTGGGACAGGGGCGGGAGTGGGAGGAGGAGGAGGGGGAATCCTCATCCCCCCCAACCCGATTCCCGGAGGGGGCTCTGGGTGGCAGCAAAAGTTTGGGAATTGCTGCCGGCACCTGGGAAGGACTTTGAGCTTTGGGACGCTTTAATGGCAGGTGATGATGTGGCTGGGGAGTGTGGAGCCGGGAATGCTGGGCTTTCCCGGGAATGCTGGGCTTTCCCGGGAATGCTGGGCTTCCTGGGCACCCTCTGCTTCAGCCTCGTGGAATTCCAGACTGGGTTGGGTTGGGAGGGACCTTAAATCCCACCCAGGGGGACCTTCCACTATCCCAGGTTGTTCCAAGTCCCGGCCAACCCGGCCTGGAGTAATTCCAGGGATTGGGCAATTTTAGGCAACCTGTGCCAGGGACTCACCATCCCCACAGGGAGGAATTCCTTCCCAGTATCCCATCTTTCCCTGCCCTCTGGCAGTGGGAAGCCATTCCCTGTGTCCTGTCCCTCCGTCCCTTATCCCAAATCCCTCTCCAGCTCTCCCGGAGCCCCTTGAGGCTCTGGAAAGGGCTCTGAGCTCTCCCGGGATCCATCCCTTCTCCAGGACATTCCCAGCTCTCCCAGCCTGAGCAGAGGGGCTCCAGAATCCTGGAATGGTTTGGCTTGGAAGGGTTCTTGAATCCCATCCATTCCCAGCTGGGCAGGGACACTTCCCGCTATCCCGGGTTGCTCCGATCCCAATCCAACCCATCCTGGGACACTTCCAGGGATGGGGCTGCCACAGCTTCTCTGGGATAACCAACCTCCAGCTGGGCCCTGCCCCAAATCCCAGCAGAATCCCTGGAAAAACCAGCTCCCAGCTGTCCCAAAACCCGGTGTCCACACAAATCTCCCGCTCCGGGTCTCGGGATAAGGCAGGAGGGGTTTGGAGCCAGGGAAAACTCCTGGAGGTGATTCCAGCCCCGCGTCGTCATCGGGAGCTGCTTTTTGGGGAAAGAAAAGCTTTGGGACCAATGTCCGTCATTAATGTGGGAATAACCCTGCTGGGAGAGCCCGTGGCCGAGCTGGGATCAGGGATTTGGGGGGTTTAAAGGATTTCAAGGCTCCCGAGGACAGAGGCTTTGGAGATTTGGGGTCCCCGGGAGGCCCCAAGGTCTCAGAGTATCCCAGGGATTTGGGGTTCCTGAGCGCCCCAGAAATTTGGGATCCCTGGGGGTCCCCAAGACCTCGGAGCGTTCCAGAAATTTGGGATCCCTGAGTGCCCTCAGAGATTGGGGGTCCTTGGGTGCCCCTGCAGAGTTGGGGGTCCCTGGGTGCTCCTGAGGCCTTGGAGAATCCCAGAAATGTGGGGACCTTGGGTGCTCCAAAGAATCCCAGAAATCTGGGATCCCTGGGCGCCCCTGAGCCCTTGGAATGGGGGAGTGGAGCCCTTGGAATACCCCCAGAAATTTGGGATCCCTGGGGGTCCTCACGGCCTCAGAATGTCCCAGAAATTGGGGATCCCTGGGTGCCCCTGAATCCTTGGAGACTCCCAGAAATTGGGGATCCCCCGGTGCCCCAGAGGNTTGGAGACTCCCAGAAATTGGGGATCCCCCGGTGCCCCAGAGGCTCAGAATATCCCAGAAATCGGGGATCCCTGGATGCCCCCAAACCCTCAGAGAATCCCAGAAATCGGGGATCCCTGGATGCCCCCGAACCCTCAGAGAATCCCAGAAATCAGGGATCCCTGGATGCCCCCGAACCCTCAGAATATCCCAGAAATTTGGGATCCCTGGGTGCCCCCAAAGGCTCAGAGAATCCCAAAAATTGGGTGCCCCTGAACCCTCGGCTAATCCCAGAAATTTGCGAATCCCTGAATCCCCCAGAAGTCGTCGCTGCTCCCGTCCCGTGGCGACGTTTCCAAACATTTTAGGACGGGCGGAATTCCGGGCTGTGGGAAGGGGACACGCAAGGACAGGGAGGGCGAAGCCCTGGCTCGGGGAGCTCGGGATATCCCTCTGGAATGTTCCCAGGCTGCTCCTGATCCCGCTGTGTTTCCCTTGGCAGTGCTGGTCGTGCTCAATCACTACCTGGCATTCCAGTACTTTGCCGAGGAATTTTACCTGTTCTCCGAGGTGAGAGGCCTTTGGGAAGGACCTGATCCATGTTTTTCCCGCTGCTCCCGGGTGGGAAAGGGTGGAAAACGCCAGTTTTTCGGTCGGCGGCTCCGAGGATAGTTATTTTTGGCAGCCCTCTCCTGGGATTTCCTTCCCTCTGAAGCGCCTGGGAAGCTCCAGGTCCTTTTCCCAGGTGTGGGTTTGGGGCTTTTTCAGCCGATTCCAGGAACATGGAATATTTAGCCCAGCTAAAAATGAGGGAAAATGGGGAAAAAATATTTAAATTCCTTTTCTTTTTTTTTTAGCAACCTAACCCCAAATCCCTTCCCTCTTGGAATTACTGCTCCTTATTTTTCTGCTCGAATTCCATATCCTGCCGAGACAAAAGTCCAGAATTCCCTAAAGTGGCTTCCTTGGGCGCCAAAATTCCACAGGAATAAATTCAAACTCGTTTTTTTTTAAGGAAGTTCTTTGCTTTTTTTTCGGGAAGTTTAACCCTGGATTGGGAAGGGGGAGGCTCTTGGCGGCTCAGCGGCTCCCGGAGCAGCATTCCCAGAGCGCTGATTCCTCATCCCACCGTGGAGAAGCCAGCCCGGCTCTTCCCTCTTCCTTTGATTCCCTGGAACGTGTGGGAAGGATTTAATTAGGCCCCCAAAAGCAGAGCTAATTAATGACCTGCTTCTTTAATTGTGCTTCCAAAACTTGGGAGCAGGAGAAGTTTCGGAACACCCGGGGCTTTTCCTGCCCTTCCCTGGGTGGGTTTTATCCCTTATCCCAAGGTGCTGCTGTTGGGATACTCCGGGAGACTCCGGAGAGCTGGAGCTGGGGTTCTCCACCTCCATCCCGAGGGGATCAGGGTGGAATTTGGGATGCTCTTCCCACAGGTCCTGGCCTACTTCACCTTCTGCCTGTGGTTAATTCCCTTCGCCTTCTTCGTCTCCCTGTCGGCCGGAGAGAACGTCCTGCCCTCCACGGTGCAGCCTGGAGGTGAGGGAATGGGAATGGGAATGGGATGGGAACGGGCTGGGGTGGGACTGGGATAGGGATGGGATAGGGATGGGATAGGTGGGCTCCGTGTGCCTCTTCTCCCCCCTCAAACTGGGGGTCCCTGGATGCCCCTGAACCTTTGGAGGCTCCCAGGGGTGGGGAAAACAGGGAGGGAAAACCCAGCTTCATCCTGGACCTGTCCGGCCATGGAATCGTGGAATGGTTTGGGTGGGAAAGGACCTAAAGCCCACCAGGAACAACTTCTGCTGTCCCAGGTTGCTCCAAGCCCCGGCCAACCCGGCCTCGGAGACTTCCCGGGATCCAGGGGCAGCCACAATTCCCTGGGAATTCCATCCCAGCCCCTCCCCACCCTCCCAGCCAGGAATTCCTTCCCCAGATCCCAGCCCCATCCCCCCTTTCCCAGTGGGAAGCCATTCCCGGTGTCCTGTCCCTCCATCCCTTGTCCCAATCCCTCTCCAGCTCTCCTGGAGCCCCTTCCGCCTCTGGAAGTGACTCCAAGGTTTCCCGGGATCCTTCCCTTCTCCAGTGGAACATTCCCAGCTCTCCCAGCCTGGCTCCAGAATCCTGGAATGCTTTGGGTGGGAATGGACCTGAAATCCCATCCCATTCCCACCCCGTTCCATGGGCAGGGACAGCTCCCGCTATCCCAGGCTGCTCCGATCCCAATCCAGCCGGTCCTGGGACACTTCCAGGGATGGAGCAGCCACAGCATTCCTGGGTGCTGCCGCTTTCCCTGGATTCTCCCTCCATCCCAATAAAAGGGCCTCCGGATCTGGGCTCCCCGCGCAGTGGGCTCAGTGGGAGCCAGTCCTTCTCCATCCCAACATCAGAATCCCCCCCTGGAATTCTGCGGCCGTTCCCAGGGCCGGATGCGATTCCCTTCCCTCCTCTCCGCAGACGACGTCGTCTCCAACTACTTCACCAAGGGGAAAAGAGGGAAACGCTCCGGGATCCTCCTCATCTTCTCCTTCATCAAGGAAGCCATCCTGCCCAGCAGGCAGAAGATCTTCTGAGCCCTGGGAACATCCAGAGGCTCCAAGGAGACGGAGCCGGGACACCCCGGACTGTGCCGAGGCCCCCGCGCCTCGCTCCAGCCCTCCCTGCCTGGTTCCCGGAGGGATTTCCCCGGGAAGGGATGAACCGGGACGCACCCGGAGGTGCCAGACACACGGGGAAGGGCTCGCACCTTTTCCTGCGGCTCTGCTGATCCCTCGGGAACGTGCCCAAGGAGGATGTTGGGCTCCGGATGAGCCGAGGAAGCCCCGGCGCTGCTCGGGAAGCTGGGAAGCGTCACCTGTGGGAATTCCCAGGAGTTTGTGCCTGGGGGATTGGGGGAGTTGCCTCCCTCGGGATGGCACAGGACGGGCTCCAGCTTTTCCTGAGGTTTACACAGAGCCATTAATTAAAAACCAACAAAACAAAAGGAGAGATTGGAATAAATCCGGAGGATTCCGGCGTTCCCGCGCGGATCTGTCCCTGCTTCCCTCGCCTGAGGGGAGGGGCCTGGAAGGATCCAACGTCTGGTTTTGTTCAGTTTTCACGTTGGAAATTCCCGTTTTTCCCTCTGGTTTAACCCGGATGCTCCAGCTGGTGAAGCAAAGCCTTGGGAAGCTGTTCATGGAGAGTGATTTTCCACAGGGAGTCTCCTCGGCTTTCCTGGAGACCTGCTGGGCATTCCCAGAGCTCCTGAGCTCTCCGGGCTTCCCTCCTTTTCCGAGGGGGGGAAAGAAAGGTGGATGATCATGTTGTGGATGATCCCAGAGCTCCTGAGCTCTCCAGGCCTCCCTCCTTTTCCAAAGGGGAGAAATCCGACTGAGAGGGCGGCGAACCCTTTGCTCCTTCTGATCATAACATTCCCGTTTTTCCTTAATTTTGGCCACCTTCAGCCTATGCCAAGATTAAATATCCCCACTCCAGCCAGGCACAGGAATTCCCTGGATCCAGCAGCGCCGTGCCACAGTCCCGGGAAGCTTTTTGAGGAGTTTCTGGGGAAAATGGCTCGCGGAGGAATTTTGCCACGTGGGAGAGGCTGGATGTGGCAGAGTCCCTCCAGCTCCTGAGAATTCCTGGAATCATGGAATGGTTTGGGTGGGAAGAGAGCGTAAATCCCATCCCATTCCACCTCCTGCCACGGGCAGGGACACCTCCCACTATCCCAGGTTGCTCCAAGCCCTGTCCAGCCTGGCCTTGGACACTTCCAGGGATGGAGCTGGTACCATGTGAGGAATCTTCCCTGGTGTTTTCAGGGAAAAAAATCCGTTGGAAAAGCTGCTCCCCAGCCCAGGGGCTGGAATTTTGCTCCGAGGCCACAGGGTGGGGCTTTTCCCCCTCTGAACCTGATGCAGGAGGCATGGAAAACTCCTGGAGAGGCATCTGGGAGCACAGGGCGGGAGGAAGGGATGATCCAGGGTGGAAGTGAGGAAAATTGGGAGCTTCCATGCCCCTCCTGATTCCTTTTAATCCCTGTTTTCCCGAGCACTCAGCCAGAAGCCAGGGTGGGTTCCTTGTGTTTTTCCAGCTGCCAAGGCCATTTTTCCTGCCTGGATCATGTTAGGGACTCCCATTTCCTCAAGCTGAGCCAGATTCCAGGGAAGTTGTGTAACCCTGTAAATACTTCACAAGGAAAAGGAAAAACCCGGAAGGGAAAGGCCCCAGGGAAGCTGGGATCCATCCCCTGCCTTAAGCAGGGAAGTTTGGGATTGAACACACGCTCAGGAGCCCAGCTTTGGGATGAACATCCCATTCCTTGCCCTGACACGGGGGGAACATGGAAAATTTTGTGGATGAGAGGTAAAATCTCTGATTGTTCACCGGGATGAGGTCGGGATGATCCGGAGTCTGTCCATGAAGAGTTTGGGAGATGCTCCAGCTTAAAACTCCCTGGGAATCAGCACTTGGATGAAGAATTCGATGATTATTACGAGGACTGGGATTGTTCCCCATCCCTGGGAGTGTCCAAGGCCAGGTTGGATTGGGCTTGGAGCAACCTGGGATAGCGGGAGGTGTCCCTGCCCGTGGCAGGGGGTGGGAATGGGATGACATTTAAGGTCCCTTACCACCCAAATTCCAGGATTCCATTGAGGAGTCAGTCACGGATTAACATCCAGGCAGCTGCTCTCCGAAGCGTCTCTGCCTGCTCCCGGCTCTCCCATCCCATGGGATCATTGATTTTCATGGATGTTTGGAGGGGGTAATGAGGGAGAGGAGCTCACTCGATACGGAGCGGGCGCAGGGAAAGGGCAGGAAAAGGGGGGGGAAGTCTCCCTGACATTTCCCTGGGAGCACCAGGGAGCGAAAGGTGAGAGCCAGGTGGTGCTGGGAATCGCCCAAAAAAAAAGCGGGATGTGGAGAAATCCCGGAAGGAGGAGCGGGGTCAGCCAAGCTCCAGCCTCCTGCCTCCTTTTCCAGCACGAGCATCCCTTCTCCACGCGGGTGTGGGCAGGGATGCGGCCTCTCCATGGCCCCTTTTCCACGTGGCAGCTTTCCTCAGGTGCCTGGAGAATCCAGAGGGAGGAGGAGGAGGAGCTGAGGGAAACGAGGGAAATTGCTCCTTGCCTTAAATATTTCGGTTCAAGTTGTCGGCAGTTGGGAGGAGGAAGGAAAAAAAAAAAAAGGGATAAAAAAAGCCAAGTGATGGGAGTGTTGTAACTCAGCAACGTGTCCTGGCTGTCTCCAGGGAATGGGGGACTCTGGATTCCTGGGAAGGGACCTGTCCGCTCCTTGGGATGCTGGGAACAGCCACGGCCCTGGGCTGTCCCCGACTGCTCCCACACCCAACCAAATAAAACGTTTTATTCTGAAATGGTGTATTAGAAAAGGAAGATCTGCCAGAGGGAAGGGTTACGTGGGATTTTGGGAAGGGATTCCTTCCTGTGAGGGTGGGGAGGCGGTGGAATGGATTTTCCAGAGGAGCTGTGGCTGCCCCATCCCTGGAAGTGTCCAAGGCCGGGTTGGATGGGGTTTGGAGCAACCGGGGATCGTGGGAGGTATCCCTGCCCATGGCATTTAAGTCCCTCCCATCCCAAGCCAGTCTGGAATTCCATGAAAACCCATCTGGGGACCCCAAGGCTTAAACACAAGCGCGGGCTCGGGATCGTCATCCCAATCCCGGGAATGTGCGTGTCCCGCTCCAGCCCCACCAGGCCCCTTTCCAGGTCCAGCTTCCAGCAGCTCCGCTCCCCTTCCCAGCCCCATCCCGCTGCCGCCCCCTCTCCCGGCGGAGTGACAACGCAGGGAAGGACACGGTGCCACCTCACTTTAATGAAATCCCGGGAGGATGGAAGCTCCTGGAAGAGGAGCTCCGTGGGAAGCTGCTCCTACCCGGTGTTCCCGCTGCCCCCGGCCAGGCGGGTCAGGGGACGCGTCCTGGGCAGGCCACCGACCCCCCGCGGTCTGAACGGGGCGCTGGCCCCGCTCTCCGGGGGGCTCCCGGGCGGATCCGCGTTCGTGACCCCTGGGAAGAGAGGGAGAGCGCTGGGAGCCAGGGCAGAGCCCGTGGGGAGCCGGTGCCGGCGGCCGGGAGCGGGGACGGGAGGGGACAGGGGTGGGTGTCACCTCCGCGCCGCTCCCTGGGGACGTTCCCACTCCGGCGGGGTCGTTCCCTACTCCGAACCTGGGTCCGGCCACCTCGCAGCCCCATCCCGGTCCTGTGTCGGGGCGCTGGGGGTGTCCACGGAGGTGCCGATGGAAATTCCCGTGGAAATTCCCACGGACGTGTTCCTGCAGGCGCCCACGGAAGCATCCACGGCCCGGCGCCGCCGCTGCAGGATGGACTCCAGCTGCCGATCCCGGCCCTTCCCGCTGCTCCGGAGCCCGCTGCGCCTCCGGCTCGGCCTCCTCATGGCCCCCTGGGACGCGGTGGCACAGCCGGGGGGTCGCACCCGGGCACGGGGACCGTCCCCTGCCGTGGGCACGGGTGCGTCCCCCCCGGGCCAGGGCTGCTCACCAGGATTCCCTGCAGCTCCAGCGCCGCGCTCCTCCGCTTGCCGGCCACGGAATCCCGCTGGAAGGGAGGGAGAGGCTTCATCCCGCTGGTCCTGCACCTCCCTGGATGCTCCCTGAGTGCCAGGACGCCCCAGGGACATTCCAGGGTCTGAGCCCCCGTCCCTGCCCACCTGGCCCGGGTGTGCCCTGTCCTTGGCCGGCCGCAGGACCACCCCGCTCCTGATCCGCTCCATCATCTCCTGCACAGCGCGGGCTTTGACATCCTCGGCTTCCGGGTCACCTGCGCAGGTGGCACCGGGCTGAGACCTCCCGCGCTCGTGACAGGGCTGTCCCCGTCCCCCGCATTCCCGGGATCCCTCCCTCGGCCGCGATCCCGTGCTGTCCCGCCCCGCCAGGGCCCAACTCCCACCTGTGCCAGGTGGGCCGGGGCTGCAGAGCACCCTCCTTCGGGGGGTGGGGGGGCTGCAGGGCGCCCCTCACCCCAAATCAGCATCTGGACCACGCGGGCAAAGCCCTGTCCTAGAGAACCCCCATCCCCTGCGGGGACCCCCCCAGTGCCGGGAGCCTCCCAGGACTCACTTTTCTCCCGGTTTTTCAGCGCCTTCTTCTGCCTGATGGCGGCGAGGGGGCTGCAAAGGGGACAGGAGGCGACAGTTGCACCCCTGGCCCCCCAAATCAGCCAGCGCTGCCCACCCTGCCCCTCCAGAGACCCTCAGAGCAGCGCCAGCCCCCGCCGTCCTCCCCGGCCCCCCGTCCTGGCAGACGATTCCCGGCGCAGCTCGGGAATAACCGGGCGCTGCCAGTGAGGCGATGGGGTGGGGGCCGAGGTTTTCCAGGCGCATTCCCGGTGGCAGGGACAGGCTGGAAGTCCCCGGGCCGCGGGAGGTGCCCGGGATGCCCGGGGGTGTCACCTACTCCGCGGGGACCGCGGCTGCGGGCGGTGGCAGCGGCGGCGGCGGCGGCG